>SJXQ01012660.1:125645-165210 GCA_006408695.1 Aepyceros melampus
TTCTTGCTATTCTTTGGAACTCTGCATTCAGATGCTTATATCTTTCCTTTTCTCCTTTGCTTTTCGCCTCTCTTCTTTTCACAGCTATTTGTAAGGCCTCCTCAGACAGCCATTTTGCTTTTTTGCATTTCGTTTCTATGGGGATGGTCTTGATCCCTGTCTCCTGTACAATGTCACGAACCTCATTCCATAGTTCATCAGGCACTCTATCTATCAGATCTAGACCCTTAAATCTATTTCTCACTTCCACTGTATAATCATAAGGGATTAGATTTAGGTCATACCTGAATGGTCTAGTGGTGTTGCCCACTTTCTTCATTATCTCAGTCTTGTACAATTTCTTAGACTTTCACCTCAAAGAGCTAGTCTTATTATAATCGTTTTGCCAGCTTCAAACTGTCCTACTAGCAGAATCGAACTTCAGTGTGAGAGTCACATGTCTACAAACCCAGCTAAGAGAAGCGTATAAAACTCTGCATCCTTATATATTAGTTGATGGAATCAAAAGAAGCAAAAAATCAGAACACATCAACTTACAAATTAAGACTAGAAAATATGTGGTGTGGCTTCCTTCTGCACCACTTCAAATATTGTTTCTTAATCATACACTTTTCATAACACCTCACTAAGTACATACTCAGATTCCGATTTCTTTTGTAAGCAGAATTTCAGTCTGTGTGTTATGGGCACCCTCGGTAAAATCCTTTTTGACACCATGAAAAAAATACAAATTACATTTATGACTGAGCAAATCATACCACTAGTTATGCTATGGTTTACAGTTTACAAAAGACTTTCACATACTTTAATCACAGTTCATAGTAACATCAAGGATAGCTTTAAGCTTATTTAACTAATGAGGGAGTTCAGAGATAAAATCATTCAGCTAATAAGTAGATGAGGCAGAATGTGAACTCAAAACTTTGGTTTGTAAATCCAGTGTCCTTACTATTTTTCCTATAATCATATCCGAACACACACACACATTCACACCCACACATATGTATACACATATATAAAATAAGAAAAGGCTGAATGGGAACAATTATTAAGTCATGCTATTAAAATAAAAGCAGTGGTAAAATACAATAATGATTTTCATTCCTGCTGAGTTTCTTGGTGTCATTGCTGGTACCCAGTTATCAAATAAAGTCACAGCTTATAGGTTTGGGCTATCCAGATATCAGGGTCCTTAGGGTCCTTAAGTAGTGAACACAATTCTATAATTCTCTATATAACTTGGATCTTCTAATTTTTAAACTCTGAGGCAAATCAACCTATACTGACATTATCATTATAATCATCAGAATTACAATTTAGTGTCTTATGTGTGCTGGCCCTCTACTTTGTGCTCTGCATGCATTATTTCATGTATTTTTCTCACTCTGACACAGGAGGTATTAGTAACCTCATTTTGCAGGTGAGGAAACCAAAGTTCAGTGTTAAGGTAACTTGTCCAAATTAATTTAGCTGAAATAGGATAGAGCTGGATTTAAGTTCAAATCTTGAACTTAAGTCATGCTTTTCTTACAATACAATGAGAGAATCAGATTTCTTAGAGGCATGGAATCTTGCTCTTGCTGTAATAATACTTTATGTCAGAAGTAATGTACCACTGATGTGGTGGTTTTCATGAGGACAGAGAAACCAAGAGATAAATCTTTTATGGTACCACCAAACCAAGAGATAAATCAGTCAATTTACACACAACACTCTCAAATTGGCCTAGTATCCAAACCATATAGGTCTGAGGCTGTTCTTCCAAGTGTCACAGATAATATCTCATTCCTCTTAAGATCTTACAATAGAGTATTACTCAGCCATTAAAAAGAATACATTTGAATCAGTTCTAATGAGGTGGATGAAGCTAGAGCCTATTATAGAGAGTGAAGTAAGCCAGAAAGAAAAACACCAATACAGTACACTAATGCATATATATGGAATTTAGAAAGATGGTAATGATAACCCTGTATGCGAGACAGCAAAAGAGACACAGATGTATAGAACAGTCTTTTGGACTCTGTGGGAGAGGGCAAGGGTCAAGGGTGGGATGATTTGGGAGAATGGCATTGAAACATGTATAATATCATATATGAAACGAATTGCCAGTCCAGGTTCAATGCATGATACTGGATACTTGGGGCTGGCGCACTGAGACGACCCAGAGGGATGGTACGGGGAGGGAGGAGGGAGGGGGGTTCAGGATGGGGAACACGTGTATACCCGTGGCAGATTCATGTTGATGTATGGCAAAACCAATACGATATTGTAAAGTAATTAACCTCCAATTAAAATAAATAAATTTATATTAAAAAAAAGATCTTAGAATTAAAAATATTTCCCCATCTGTCCCTATACTGAGATTCCCTTCTAATTCATGGGCTCATGTTCCTTTTCCCCAAACGTATAAGACATCCTCATTTATTTGCATGTATCTCCAAAAACTTACAAAGGAAGAGTTATTTCTATAAAAACTAAGACAAATAAACAAATAAATACCTGTTTTCATGTCATAACTCCAAAAGCATCTAGGCTGTGCTTAAGGCTGAATGTTTATATCTCTCAAAATTAATGTCACATAAGTAATGTACAAGATGGTAGTGTTCATGGCTGGGACATCTGGAATGTGTGGAGCACTCATGAACGGGAATAATGTCCTTAAAATGAGACTCCAGAGAGCTAGTCTACCTCTACCCTATGAGAGGACGCACAAGAGGTTTGCAACCTGGAAGAGAGTTGTCCTTGACTATGCTGGTGCCTTGATTGCAGACTTCCAATCTCCAAACTGTGAAAATTTGTTTTTTGTAAGCTGCCCAGTACATGGTATTTTGCTACAGCAGCCAGAACAGTCTAAGACAGGCAGATTAGAATGATGTTCATTGGACCAAAGCTTAATCAACTGTTGAGAGTAAATTATTTCTCAATATTCTACCCTTAATTTTCCTTTCTCTCTTCTTAAACTCTCTTCTTTGGCAATATTGTCAAACTCATCCTTCAGTCTAAGTTTAATTTGCAGATCTCTAACTTGATCTCTGAACACCCCCTCCAAATCTCAAAAAAACTTACAAGAAAAAGGAGATACAAAAACTAAGACAAATAAGCCAATAAAAACCGCCATGGGCTTTTGTCCCATAATTTCACCTGCCATTTTATCTGCCCACCTGAATTGCTTACTGACATCTCAAATTGATATGTAAAAATGAACCTGCTCTATCACCCAGGTTCTGCAACAAACCAACAAAATAAAGCAAGCAAACAAACTCCACCCAATTTTAGCTGTGACACTATAACGTTCTCAATATCAGTATCAATGTCATAATGATTTAGGCTTAAAATCTTGTCTTCAACTTTGATGGCTCTCATTGTTGACCCAAATGTGGTCACTTTTACCCCTATGTTTCTAAATGCACCATTCTTTCATGTCTTCATGAAAACCACCATTAAGTCAGTGGTTTATTGCCTCAGACATAAATTGCTGTTAGAACAAAACTCTATGCCTCTAAGAAATCTGATTCTGACCTGTTTTTGACACTGACTACAGAATACTTTTCCTAATGCACAGTTCTATTTATATTTCTATTTATATGTCTCTGCTACCAATAAACCTGTTTTAGTTACCAAGTGATGTCTAAGCTCCTTTGGCTTGGCATTCAAGGCTTTTTATAATTAAGCCCCGATCAAATCATCAGGTAAATTTGTAACTATTCCCTTCTGTGTGTCCTTTACAATGTAAGTAATTACTTTAAATCTCAAGAGTCACAATTTTGCCTTCTGATTATACATCCACATGTATATGAAAGTGAAAGTGCTAGTCGCTCAGTCCTGTCTGACTCTTTTGTCCCATAGACTGTAGCCTGCCAGGCTTCTCTGTCGAGGGGATTCTCCAGGCAAGAATACTACAGTGGGTAGCCATTCCCTTGCTTGGCATTCAAGGCTTTTTATAATTAAGCCCCAATCAAATCATCAGGTAAATTTGTAACTATTCCCTTCTGTGTGTCCTTTACAATGTAAGTAATTACTTTAAATCTCAAGAGTCACAATTTTGCCTTCTGATTATACATCCACATGTATATGAAAGTGAAAGTGCTAGTCGCTCAGTCCTGTCTGACTCTTTTGTCCCATAGACTGTAGCCTGCCAGGCTTCTCTGTCGAGGGGATTCTCCAGGCAAGAATACTACAGTGGGTAGCCATTCCCTTCTCCAGGGGATCTTCGCAACCCAGGGATCGAACTGAGGTCTCCCATACTGCAGGCAGATTCTTTACCATCTGAGCCACCAGATATAATTATATCTGTTTATATATATATATATAATTTTAAATAGAATGTATAATACATAAAATACTGCTGATAATAAAATAATATTATGAAAAATTATATGATCACTAGAAAAATTAGGTGACACAACTTATCTTTTTGTGAATAGTATCAGTTCAATTCAGTCACTCAGTCATTTCCAACTCTTTGCGACCCATGGACTGCAGCATGCCAGGCCTCCCTGTCCATCACCAACTCCTGGAGTTTACCCAGGTTCATGTCCATTGGGTTGGTGATGCCATTCAACCATTTCATCCTCTGTCATCCCCTTCTCCTCCCACCTTTAATCTTGTCCTGCATCAGGGTCTTTTCAAATGAGTCAGTTCTTCATATCAGGTGGCCAACGTATTGGGGTTTCAGTATCAACATCAGTCCTTCCAATGAATATTCAGGACTGATTTCCTTTAGGATGGACTGGCTGGGTCTCTGTGCAGTCCAAGGGACTCTCGAGAGTCTTCTCCAACACCGCAGTTCAAAAGCATAAGTTCTTCGGGGCTCAGCTTTCTTTATAGTCCAACTCTCACACCCATACATGACCACTGGAAAAACCATAGGCTTGAATAGACGGACCTTTGTTGGCAAAGTAATGTCTCTGCTTTTTAATGTGCTGTCTAGGTTGGTATAACAGTTGACAAATATAAGAAGTTCTACTGACTGGATTTGGAAGATCTTTCTGATAATACTGCATATTCTGCTGCTGCTGCTGCTAAGTCACGTCAGCTGTGTCCAACTCTGTGAGACCCCATAGATGGCAGCCCACCAGGCTCCTCCATCCCTGCATATTCAAATTCTTCTAATAACAGTTCTACTACCGATTCCATGAAGCCTTCCCTGAACCACCCAGTTCCTAATTATTTCTATACTTCTGATGTGCCCTTATCTAATCTTCATTTACAATACTTATCACTGTCTATATTACTATAGTTGTTACTGTACCTGTTCTATTCCCCTTGCTAGACTGCAAGTCCTGAGGACATAGTCCCACAAATGACTCTTTCAAAGTTTACATCTAAGAGCATTTCCCATAGCAGGTGCTTAATAAGTGTTTACAAGTACCTGAATAATTATCTGTAGTTTATTCAGATGTGCACTTGACAATAAACTCCATGAGAGAATAGAATTTGTCTGTCTTGTTCACCAGTACCTAATAGTTTAAGGCATATGATAGGCTGAATACATCCTAAACTCAAATAGATATGTGAAGAAACGGGAAGGAAAAGAAAGGAGCCATGACTATTGAGCATTTTTAGCATGCCATTGTTCTGGCTTTCAAATAAGTTTTTAAAATTTCTTTACCTGGTGGCTCAACTGGTAAAGAATTTGCCTGCAATGTGGGAGACCTGGGTTCGATCCCTGAGTTGGGAAGATCCCCTGGAGAAGGGAACGGCTACCTACTGCAGTATTCTGGCCTGGAGAGTGCCATGAACTGCATGGTCCATTGTGTTGCAAAGAGTCTCAGACACGACTGAGCAACTTCCACTTTCACTCAAAAAGAATAGTTGATGTTTCCTTTCCTTGATGGGTTGGTCATGACTCTCTTCTAATAAACAGAATAAGGAAAAGTGAAATTGTGTGGCTTTCAAGCAAGATTCTTTCTGTCTTGAAACTCTCTTCATTGAAGCAAAGTCACTGTGGCCATATGGAAAGGCCACATGTAGGTATTCTAATCACAGCCACACTTGAGGCCCCAAGTGATAGCCAACATCAACTCCCTGATACATGATGACTGAGCATTTAGATAATTCTAGCTATGCCTTTGATATCTAGTGGAGTACAGAAAGGCTGTCTTCATTGAATCCTTCACAAATTGAAAGTTCTTAAGCAAAATAAATGTCACTGTTCCTTTAAGTCACTAAGTTTTGGAATGGTTTCTTATACAACAATCAGTAGCAAAAACATAGGTGTGTGTATACACACAAATATGTTGACCTTTCACAGGGAAGAGGGGAGATTGAACCTAGTACCAGCATTTTATAGAGAGAGAGGGAAGTGTAGGCTCATAGAGAATGAGAAAAAAGTACCCAGGATCTTAGAATTTATAATTACTGAGCTGAAATTCAAGTCCCAGTCAATTTAAGGGCAATGTCTATAGAATTTCTTCTCCCTCACTGTTTTCTTCCCAGTTCTTTAGAAAAGATACCTCTATATGACCTTTGTATCTTCTTTAAAATTTTCCAAGATAAAACACCCAATTATTACTGACAAAATGCATTCAGTGATTAAATTCACAGTTTTATTTTATTTTATTTTTCAATTAAAGGCTTCATCTCTCTATCTTCACAAAAGAGTTATATTCCTAGGCAAATTGTTAGTAAAAGATTCTCAACACATCAAAGGCCTTCAAAGTGTAGCATAGTCCCTAGGAAAATAAGTCCTTAATTAATGAAACACACTTATGCTTCAATCACTCTTTCTGATATTTAAAATTAGACATTGTACATACACATACATATATATTATTTATACACTCACGTATATACATATACATATGTATTATTTTACAGCCTCATAACTGATATCTGCATGAACACCAGTGGACCCCTGATAATTGGAAATGTTAGAAATTAGCTGCTAAATGTTTTTCATTGAAATTTGGAGACTAGATGTTAACAGGTCTCCCAGAAGATTGATGAATGTCGTCTTCACATTTATGAACCGTGAGCCCTCTCTCTCAAGTGGGCACACATCTTCATCTCTTAAGCTGGTTATCAGAAAGATAAACCTCATCAGGTCAATGTTGTGCCATCTGTGAGTTTATTACAGTTTTTTAAAATTATCTTACCTCACTTTTATATTTTGAGGTCATCACTCCAATTACACTGCAGAAACAAGAAGTCCTGGTTTTGCAGAGAAAAGTCTACCTCAGGCCAATATGCATTATGAATGAAAATGTACAAATTAAGTAAAGGTCTCCGCCTCTGCAAAGTAGGACCTGATATATAAGTAAAATGGATAAATAATTTGAAATATTTACTTTATATCTGATTATACTGATAGACTTTAAGAATGACTTCTTTGTGAAGCTCAGTGAAAATATGCTGTCTTTTCAACTCTAGACCATGTTAAGATAAATGGTGATTTTTCTGGTGTAAAACCTCCAGAGTACACTATTATGATCCTCAAACATCAATCGTGACTCCATGGACTGTAGCCTACCAGGATCCTCCATCCATGGGATTTTCCAGGCAAGAGTACTGGAGTGGGTTGCCATTTCCTTCTCTATATTTTGAGGTCATCACTCCAATTACACTGCAGATACAAAAAGTCCTGGTTTTGCAGAGAAAAGTCTACCTCAGGCCAATATGCATTACGAATAAAAATGTACAAGTTGTAAAGGTCTCTGCCTCTGCAAAGTAGGACCTGATATATAAGTAAAATGGATAAATAATTTGAAATGTTTACTTTATATCTGATTATACTGATAGACTTTAAGAATGACCTCTTTGTGAAGCTCAGTGAAAATATGCTGTCTTTTCAACTCTAGACCATGTTAAGATAGATGGTGATTTTTCTGGTGTAAAACCTCCAGAGTACACTATTATGATCTTCAAACATCAATCGTGACCCCATGGACTGTAGCCTACCAGGATCCTCCATCTATGGGGTTTTCCAGGCAAGAGTACTGGAGTGGGTTGCCATTTCCTTCTCCAGGTCAAACATCAATACCATGCCTTAAAGTGATAGGTAGAGATCAAGAATAAGATAAAACAGAACATGGGAAAATATAATAAATTAGTGCTTTCTTAAGATGAATATTTATTAATATCAATATTATTAATAGATATGTGTACTGGACACGTGTATGTATTACCATGGTACATGGAACATATCACTCATCTGATCTAAAAGAAAAACCTATAATATAGATATTATTACCCTGGTTGAGAATTTCAAATAGCCACTCTCCCCTTCTTTTCTTTATCTAAATAATAGAACATTTCAAAATTTAGCAAAATATAAGGTTATCCAGAAATAAGACTATATTTCTCATCCTTTCTGTCTTGGTCATATGACTAATTTCTACCCAGTGAGATGATGGGGATGGATAGGTATATAGGGAAATAGGAAGAAATAAAGAGGGGAGGGGAGAGGAGGGAATGGGTAGGGAGGAAAGAGGAAAGGTTAATAAATAATAAAATGATAACATTCAAAGAATCAGGATGAAATGTATTGCCCTATTCTTTTATCCTTTTCAAAGTTCAAAGTTAAATCAAATAAAAAGATTTTAAAATAAGTAACTAAAATTACAAGTCAATCAGTTTTAAAAGTTAAATACAAGCTTACTTTGATGGAATCATTAAAAACTGTGACCCTGACAAAAACAAGCAATGTATACTGCCTTCAAGGAAGCAGAGTAAACAAAATCTCTCTTAGATGGTGGTTAAGAATGTGGGCTCTAGAGCCAGAGAACCCATGTTGAAATCTAGCTTCACTTTTCACTATCTGCAGGAAAGATACTAAATCTGTCTATGCCTCACTTACTTAACTATAAAGCTAACATCAAAAGGGTGTATCACAGTGAATTAGTGTCAGTATAAAATGAGCTAATACCATGCCCAGCATATGGTCAGTAAAAAGAAATATTAGCTATTACTACATTACATAGTGTATGAACGTTTAGTAAAGAAAGACTGTGTTTATCTGTAGAGGCAAAGATACTTTCACAAATTCATTAAACTGAAATGAAAGGAAGGTACACCCATCAGAGTTTAAAGTGAAATGAAGTCTGTATTGCAAGTGTAACAGAATTGCAAATGTAGCAGCAGATGTTTGAAACAGAATATCTCAACTAAAAGTACTTGAGACATTTTGAGATGTAGTCCCTGAAATGATCTTGCAAAATAAATATGCATTATTAGTTTTGGTCTCTTCTCACAGGAAAAATGAATTCTTTTGAGAGATGACGGTCTATTTTTTAGCTTTGCCATTTACTTTTTCTGTCAAACCCTGTGTCAAGCTGATACACATTTTCATGTTAAGATTTTTCAAATATATAACATGTAGTAAAGCTAAAATTAGATGACGGTGATTGCCCCCTATAATGCTAACTGTTAGGTGATATTCTATAAAGGTATAATTTTGGGTTCAACCATCAGCAGATAAAATTCCTGATATTTTCTTTGTTGTGTTTGTCATTAGTCCATCCTATGCAAATACAGCATCTGCCTTCTAACCCAAAGTGACAGATTGGACAAAGCCAATCATGACCATCCATTGACAATTTCCCAGCTCCCCTTGGACTTGTGACCTATCCCAGGCAAATGAGATGTATGGAGATGTTCCTGGGAGACCTTTCCCTTCCTGATAAAAGGGCTCAGAAAGAGACAACACTCCCCTTATGTTAAATACATATGTGACGTTTGAAATAGCAGTACCCCACCTTTGACCAAGAAGTGTCATGTTTAAGGGAAATGTTAAGAGATTTTGATCCTTTCACCATGAAAACACTACTCCCAGGCCTTTTGTGATGTATCAAATATAAATGCCAATTCTTTTAAGGCACTATAAACTGAGCTGGTGTTACTTGTAGCTTAATAAATTCCTAATTGGTATAACACCCAACTTGAGACTTTAGATAACATATATCTCAAACTTTCATTAATTATATAATTTGTTCATCATGAAGTAGTAAATGAGAGAAATCTTTTAATATAAAAATTTGACAGGGAAATGATACTAAAGTGTATAATAAATGAGATTCAGAGCTTTCAATAATTCCTCTAGATTTCTAGACAAGTAGTTAATAACTACTGAGTAAGGAACTCTAGTGCTCTAGTATGTAGAATCATAATTAACACTGGAGATTTTTTAATTTTAAAAAAATTGTAATTAGTACCAATCGTAAATGCTAATCCATAGAATTTATAACTCTTCCCTTTAAAATACCCAAGTGAACATTTCTTAAGACTTGTAACAAATCATGGGCACATTTGAAAAACACTTTCTCTGAATGAAATCCTGCACTGGGTATTTCCATACTCTCTCTAAGATGTTCACATCATAATTTCCACAACCTGAGAATGTTACTTTATGTGGAAAAGGGGCTTCGATAGACGTGACTAACTTAGGATCTGTAAATGGGAGAGAATCCTAATTACACAGGTGGCTCCAATTGAATCACAAGGGCCCTTAAAAAGAGAGGAACTTCAGCAGGAAATACAACCATGGAAGGCTGGTCAGAAAGATGCAACCTCACTGGCCTTGAAGATGGAGGACAGCCTTAATTCAAGGAACATGAGTACCCCTCTAGAAGTTGTGAAGGCAGGAAATGAGTTCCCAGAGCCTCCAAGAGGAACACTGTCCTTGTTGACAGGTTGATTTTAGCTTAGTGAGACCTGTGCTGGACCTCTAGCCCACAAAATTGTAAAGTAGTAAATTTGTGTTATGTAACATAGAAAGATCACATTTATCAAGTTTACCTTATGTTAATTTCATAGTTAGAAATCATGGATATGTGGCATAGACTTGAAATCAGTAACCACAGAAATCAAATGTCATAATCCATGAGCCTAAAAGCATGACTGTATTTAAAATAACACAGAAACAACAGTAGAAAGAAAAGGCAAATGCTGGGTTCAAATTGATAAGTTACTAAATGTAAGTATCCAGCTCCCCCATCACAGTGCAAGCAACTGACACTTAGCTCTGACCTTGGCTAGAGTGAATATCTAGAGTTCAACCTAATACACTGGCACATGGCAGTAAGTTCTGACAAAGGTAACATATTCTCAAGTGGGCAAGACCAACTTGCTGCCAGCGAAAGGGAGTCTGTTTATTTGCATTGAAATAGGAACCCCAAATTAGCTGGAACTATGAGGACCTCAACAAATCTGGCAAACAAATCTTGCACTGTATTTCATATCAGGGAAAAAGGACTAGACAGAGAGTTAGGGCCCCAGCCAAGCAGTTCTGCAGAACGACTGCAGAAATCCAGATAGTGATTGGAACTAGGTAAACTGCAGGACTGGAGGGTAAAGGATTGAGCTTACTAAGCACAATGATGATCAAAAGTAAATTGACAATAGTTTTAGGGTAGCAAAACTAAATGTGGATCCTGTCCACTGGCACCTGATTGATTGTAATGCTTGTCTAAGGTCAACTGAAGTAATGCATCAAATAAGAATGCAGAGTAAATACCTTTACAGTCAACTCTTGAGCAGAGCTGTCATAGATGGGAACCAGCATTCTGAATGAAGGTGATAAATATTTCTTCAGTAAATGATGATCTCTTGAACATTCTCAGGATCTGTGGGTAATAAGATATTATAATAAACAATGGATGTGAAAGTTGGATTATAAGGAATACTGAGCACCGAAGAACTGATAATTTTGAACTGTGGTGTTGAAGACTCTTGAGAGTCCCTTGGACTGCAGGGAGATCAAACCAGTCAATTGTAAAGGAAATCAGTCCTGAATATTCATTGGAAAGACTGATGCTGAAGCTGAAACTCCAATACTTTGGCCACCTAATGTGAAAAACTGACTCATTGGAAAAGACCCTGATGCTTGGAAATATTAAAGGCAGGAGGAGAAGGGGGAACAGAGGATGAGATGGTTGGATAGCATCACTGACTTGATGGACATGAGTTTGGTAAGCTCCGGGAGTTGGTGATGGACAGGGAAGCCTGGCGTGCTGCAGTCCATGGGGTTGCAAAGAGTCGGACACAACTGGGTGACTGAACTGATAATAAACAAAGTCAAGTTTATAAGCTCTAAGATGAGGACTGTTGACTTCTTTCAGAACTATTTCATACATATTTCATAATATCATATTCTGATATTAAAGATGAATTTCTCCACAACAGGTGTATGCATATATGTATTTATATGCCCTTACACATATCTTATCACTGGTGTACTCAGCTGTAAGGAGCTGAATGAAAAACAAATGTCCAAGAAGAGCTTACTTTTTCCCCCCTATAATTTCTAGTCTCAAGTTCAGTTCAGTTCAGTCGCTCAGTCGTGTCTGACTCTTTGTGACCCCATGGACTGCAGCACACCAAATCCAAGTGCAATCACATCATCTCTTCCTCATTATCTCCTGCCTCTTTGGTGAACATTTTAAAGTCTGGCTATTTGAATATTTTAAGAGCTGATTTAAGTTCTTTCTGCAAAGTAGTTGCTCTCCATGAATTGTTCCTTGTTGTATTTTTTAAACAAGGGACTTATGATGACAAAAGGATTGATAATTCAACTTTTGAAGCATTAACTGAGGAATCATTGTGAGTGGGCTCAACAAATCTGACAGAAAAACACTTGTATCAGTATATCTGGGGAAAACCATACTTCAGAAGATACATACACCTCAATGTTCACTGCAGCACTATTTACAACAGCCAAGACATGAAAGCAACTTAAATGTCCACCAACAAAGGAATGGATATAGAAGATGTGGTATATACAAATATATATATATACATATATCATATGATATATGTGTATATATATATATACTGGAACATTACTCAGCCATTTAAAAAGAGTGAAATAATGCCATTGCAGCAACATGAATAGACCTAGAGATTATCATGCTAAGTCAGACAGAGAGACAAATATGATATGATTATCACTTATATGCAGAAGCTAAAAAATGATACAAATAAACTTACAAATGGAAATAGACTCACAGACATAGAAAACAACTTTATGGTTACCAAAGGGGAAACATGGTAGAGAGAGGTAAATCAGAAGGCTTGGATTAACATATACACATTTTATATATACAGATGGCTTAAGAGACTCAGGTTCAACCTCTGGGTTCAGAAGATCCCCTGGAGGAGGGCATGGCAACCCACTCCAGTATGCTTGCCTGGAGAATCCCATGGACAGAGGAGCCTGGCGGGCTACAGTCCACAGGGTGGAACAGAGTCGAACACGACAGAAATGACTTAGCATGCATCCATATATAAAAAAGGTAACCAACAAAGACCTACTATGTAGTACAGGGAAGTCTACTCAACACTTTGTAATAAACTATATGAAAAAAGAATCTGAAAAAAGAATAGATATATGTATATGTATAACTAAACCATTTTGCTGCACACCTGAAAGTAATACAACATTGTAAATCAACTATACTCCAATATAAAATTTAAAAAAAACTTGCACCAAAATGCAATATTGTCTTTACCAATAATTGACAAGACACCAGATGTCTTTCCAATAACTGCTACAGTCCACAGGGTGGAACAGAGTCGAACACGACAGAAATGACTTAGCATGCATCCATATATAAAAAAGGTAACCAACAAAGACCTACTATGTAGTACAGGGAAGTCTACTCAACACTTTGTAATAAACTATATGAAAAAAGAATCTGAAAAAAGAATAGATATATGTATATGTATAACTAAACCATTTTGCTGCACACCTGAAAGTAATACAACATTGTAAATCAACTATACTCCAATATAAAATTTAAAAAAAACTTGCACCAAAATGCAATATTGTCTTTACCAATAATTGACAAGACACCAGATGTCTTTACCAATAACTGACACATTAACTACTTCCTGAATTTTACTTACTAGTTTTAAAATGCACACATTTTAGTTTTTGATGAGAACTGGTATAGATATTGCAATTCCCTGGGGAATTTTCCCAGCAATTACATGTCCAGTTGATTAATAACATCCAGATGCCATATTTTTAGTTCCGATTCCTTTTATTTTTTATTGCAGGTGATAGAAACCCAACAAAATTTGTCTAAACCAAAAAAACACAAAAGTAATTCATTATGTATGTGATTAGTAAGAAAAACAAAATAAAAATAGAAGTAAGACAGTTTCATTATCTCAGATTTATAAACCTTGAAGTTGAATAAGACAGAAAAAGTCACCCTCATATAAACCTATAAATAAAGCAATTCCACAGTTTAACATGTTTGAAATATAAGATTCTACTTTTGAAACAGTGCGTTAGTTTATGATTTCTCATACCTGTACACACAAAATTTCGTTGTTCTGTTTAACAGAACAGTTAAACAGTTATTTACATATCTCTATTGGACCATTATATCTCTATCATGGGCAATTCCCATCAAGATTCCTTTTTTCATACAATATTGTTTGCCTTCATTTAATTTTTTATGATATGAATTTGTTAACTTTGCAACTTTGGTTTCATTTGACTTGGATACACTTTTTCATTTTTCCCGTCTCTTACACTTCTTGTAGGGATGGGTTTCAGTTTTGTTTTGTCTTTTTTTTTTTTTTTAATTAATTTTTATTTTTTAGTTTGTTTTGCTTNTCTCAAGAGGCAGGTCAGGTGGTCTGGTATTCCCATCTCTTTCAGAATTTTTCCACAGTTTATTGTAATCCACACAGTCAAAGGCTTTGGCATAGTCCATAAAGCAGAAATAGATGTTTTTCGAACTGTCTTGCTTTTTCGATGATCCATTGGATGTTGGCAATTTGATCTCTGGTTCCTTTGCCTTTTCTAAAACCAGTTTGAATATCTGGAAGTTCATGGTTCATGTATTGTTGAAGCCTGGCTTGGAGAATTTTGAGCATTACTTTACTAGAGTGTGAGATGAGTGTAATTGTGTGGTAGTTTGAGCATTCTTTGGCATTGCCTTTCTTTGGAATTGGAAGAAAATTGACCTTTTCCATCATAAAACAGTCTAAACTATTTATGTTTCTACCCTAAATTAACTCTAGAACTTATGTTTTAGAAGTCCCCACTTGTGTATCTCTGAACCAAATATATTCTTATCAAAAGCCACTAAAAATAAGTCTGGACAATATTTAGAGAAATATATTGCATTCTTAATATCTTTACTCAAATGTGATCTGTAAAAGGATTAAAGGTAGCAACTCTAGAGTTACTCTCTGAGGTAGCTATGTTTGGAACTGACAGATAATCTCTGTTTTAACAATGCCCATTTTAATACAGCATAATTGGCAAATACAATAACCAAATATTTGCTTTATGTAAACCCTGACCTAAAATATGAATCAAGAATCAGAGCTCTTGTGTTTCTCAACCTTCCTCTTATACCTACAAGCTTTATGAGTTTTAAACATTGTTTGACCAGAAATATTTTCAGTGTTGTCTTCCTTAAAATGGAACAAATAATTATTGCCTTTCCTATGGGAAACAAGTTCTATGAATGTAGCATCAAAAGATTTATATAAAAGCAATTTAAAAAATCTTAAGTATCTCAAAATATATAAAACAATATTTTTATAACATAAAATTTCTCACTTATAGACAAGTTACTTCCCAGAAATATTTTTTTGTTCTCTTGCTGCCATAAATTCCTGGAGTCCATGGTTCAGTATATGAACTTGTCACAGCATTTTCATCCTTGGTCTAGAGTAAAGTTTTTGGAGCCTGGACTGCATTTAGGACATTTAGGTGAGCTGATAAAATCTATGCTGTGATTATGTTGTTCTGTTGTTTGCTTTTATTATTTTTTCTTTATATTTTATATTCTACAGTTTTCCTGTGACAGTATTAAATGAAAATTTGTTTTATCTTCCTCAGATATTTATATATTTATATATTTATATATATATATATATATATATATTTTTTTTTTTTTTTAAACCAAATGACTCACATCTTTCTAGTACTGCAATTTTTCAGCCATTATCTCTTCCAATATTGTCTGGCCCTGATTCTCTTTTTTCTCTTTGTAATTCCTGTTAAACTTCTGTTGGACTATTTCTTTGGATTTACCATGATTTTTTTTTAAATTTCCCTTGATATCACCCATCTGTTTATCTCATATCTTCCATCTGCTTATCACTCTATAATATATATTGGTTGATTTCCTCAGATCTATCTTCTAATTTGATTTAGTTCTTTGCTCAAATCTGTCTCTGCTTTATCTTTGCTTATTTGCTCATGGTTTCAGTTGCCTCTTTCTCTCCTTAATGAGAGTAAGCATAGTTTATTTGCTTATTTACATACTTATATAGTGTGGATTATGATTCAAATGCTAATTTTCTTCTTTGACTTTTTGCTTTTGTATTTTCTTCACCTGGTAACTCTCCCTTGCCATAGCACAACTCTTTTGTGTGGCTTACAACTTTTTAATCCTTAGCTTTTTAGGGATGTCCACAAATATTTCAGTTCTACTCTTTCTAGACACATGGATTGCATTTCTCTGTATGCATTGAATTTGGTTGTGTTCAAACGACTCCTGTAGACAGTAATATGTAAAGAGAATTAATTTGTGCCATTTACTTGTAAAAGTTTTTAAATCCAGAACTTCATTCACCACATCCTCTTGTTCATGCCCTGGCAATTATGCGTGCCCAGTTGGAGTCTCAGCCAGTATAGTTTCCTTTGAGGGCTAGAAGACTACAACAACAGAGTCCTCTGATAAACCCAGCTGAACTTGCAATTAAAACATATTTAGATAGCCTATCCTATCTGAATTAGCTTATTTTCACCATGGTTCATCACTTTGTGGGATCTTTTTGTTTTCTGGATTATGGAAGAATTCTAATAGGTAGTTATATGAAGTCCAGATATGTATCAAAATCGTCCTGATTATTAGCATCTCTATGGCTTCATAGTGGAAAGAAAACCTTTCAATATTTGATAATTTGACTGCTTTAGTGGAAGCTAACAAGTAAACTGTTGGTTGTTCAGTTTACAATTATAGGTGCATTGCTAATAAAAGGAATAATGTATGTATATTATACGCAATCAGCTCATCCCTGCTGGCTTAGATGGTAAAGAATCTGCCTGCAATGTGGGAAACCCTGGTTCAATACCTGGGTAAGGAAGATCCCCTAGAGAAGGGAATGACAACCCATTCTAACATTCCTGCCTGGAGAATTCCATGGACAGAACAGCCTGGCAACCTACAGTCCATAGAGTCACAAAGAGTTGGACACGACTGAGCAACTAACACATAATATATAACATGCCTATTACATTGAACATTCAGCTCTACAAAGATTGAGTCAGTAGCAATTCACTGCAGTCACTGACCTTTAACTGAAAGTTCAGGGCAGAAATCAGAAATGAGACATTCTGTGCTCTGAGAAAACTGGCAGAGCAGGCCTTCAGATAGTGAGATATTTTCAGAAGAAAATTTTATAAACCCCAATTCTTGCATCTTCTTATATTTAGAAAAGCTCTAAAACCATTAACTAAGATATCTGTTCCTCATGACTAGCAGCGACTCTCTACTGAAATATGTGCTTGATTGCATGTACCCTCCTTAGCCAATATTACTTATGTACCATTACCTCCTTAAAACAGTTTTTCAGAGCTATCTGAGGGGCTGTCTCCATACTATTGTCCTCAGTAAGAGTGAATAAACTTGACTCATAGCTTTGACATTGCGTGTGCATATGTGTGTTTATAAGTTGACGGGATCACCATTTTTTTAAAATAATAGATTGTCTTCTCATTCTTTCTTTCTGATCTGTTCTACATTTTACCCCATGATTGGCACATAGTAGATGCCTAATACAAATATTGAATTGTGTCATTTCTGTTGGTTTCATATGACAAAAATAATAACTAAAATGTGAGAAGGCTAAGTAAAAGTCTCAGTGGATTATGACTGGTGGATCAGCAGAAGAGTGAAGGCTAGTATAGTCTTAGGCATGCTCTCTTTTAATCCAGCATTTTAAAAATCACAGTTAAAGAACACATTTTCAGGACTCAACAACTTTATTTATAAGAATTTTTAAATTCTGTGTTCTCATTTTGTTGATTTTTAAAACTATGAACATATTCTGAATTTCCTAGATTTTCTGAATTGCTTCCTCACCAATTTCTGTCCCATGATTTGAAAATTACCTTTTGCATGTATCTCATGATCAAGGTGAGATCAACCAGTCCCTCAGTAATTGCCATGAGCCAATGGAACAAGAAGAAAAGCAAAGGGCATAAGCGATATATTCGTGCCACGGAAGGCCATACAGCATCACAGCGCACTAGTGACCACATAACACATTGGCATCAGCATGTCCCATTTTACTGTCACGCATGTCTAGAACCCCGGTTCCACTGTGAGTGACTCATTTATTTTAACAAGTAACATTTCCTCTATCATTTAATTAATGCTGTTAATTACATTTTATTGATTTTGTGGTTTTGTTGTCATTTAATTTGCTAATTTGCTTAGATTTTACAGTGGTAAAGAAAGTTATGTGGACAAGAAAGTTTTCACTAGTTTAACAAATTCAAGTCGATATGAAAGGGCCACAAGAACGGAATCCTTGAAATGGAATCTATCCAATATCCAAGTTTGGCAAACATTGTACTATTTAAAATATGAACTCAAAACATTCTACCATAAATGAGTTGGAGTATTTGCAATCATCACCCCAGTTTTAGACCTGATATAAATAAAATCATCAATATACCCAAGGAATAAATGTTGATTCTTTCTCTTTACTAAAGATTTCTCATGTCACTGAGGGCTAAAATGGATTTGAAAATATCCCTCCCGTATAAGGTCAGAAAATTCTAATCAGTCAGTTGTTTTATGAATACATTCACTTATACAAGCAGATAATTATTGCTGATTAACTAAAAACAGCTTTGAGGCTGATTACCATTAAACAAAATAATCCACCTTGGAAAAACTGATTAAAAAAAAAACATAAAAAGTGAGGGTGCTTCTCTTTTAACTGAAGAGAAAAGTCCTTTCAAACATAAAAATGATTACTGCCATTTGGCCATTTCAGCACCAAGAAAGAGCTGTCAATCAAAGAAAATGCTAATAGAGAAGACAGCCTCAAGCAGTTAAGGCATCCAGGGGAAGGATTACTTTTTTAGGGTAAATAATACTCCTTTTGACCACAGATTCAGACATCGAAGGCCCCATACATCAAGTTGATAGCATCATTTACATGAAGTCTCTACCATGATCCACTCTCTGACTTACACATGAAAGAAAAGCGCTTTCAAGGTCCAGTTAAAATTCTGATTAATAGGTTGGTCAGATACAGAGCCAAGATTTGCAACAGGCTGCAGTTGGTGCTTTGTCCAGGACCATGGATCATTTAGGATGAATAGAGCCCTCAGTGATGGAGTTAACAGCATCTCTCAGGCAGCAACTTGAAATGCAGTCTTAGAGTTTGTTTGGCCTGCAGTTGGCATCCCAGCCAGCAAACACTCCAGCTGGGCTGCAGATCCCCAGCCAGCCCTCCTCACCTGATCTGCCAAGTTTGGCAGGCACTCCCCTTCCACTGTCCAGATTCTGAATGTGTGTGCAGTGAAGGGAGAAGATGTGGTTGTGCTTCTTAATGATGAGGAAGTTGGAAGAGGTTGACTGTTTTTTTCTTTTTTTTTTTTGAAATACACTCTTGTTTAAGACAGGTCATTTTGCAAGGAAAAAAGACAAGCTTGGGATACAGAAAATAAGGAAGGACTGTAGCACTCAGAGAAACAAATCTGCAGAGGTGATGTAGCAGCTGAGTATTTGCAATATTTATTCCTTGTGAAAAGGGTGTGAGGCTTTAGCAATAGAAGCAACAACAGAAGTGCGAGAGCAAGGATACTCTAGCTACTCAGTATCAGAGATACAGCTGCTGCCTGAAGCTGCCACACAAAGAACCTGGTTGAAAGGCAAAAGGGTTTCAGGTTTTCATGCTGTGGTCATTAGACATGTGAGCCACTCTCTGAGGGTGTGTTGGGCTTGAGAAGCTAGGCACCTGTTGCCAGCAGAAACACAATACACTTATTGATTTGAGAGGCTGCACAAAGTAACTAAAGAGGACATACAAAAATCCAAAATAATAAATAGGCCCATTACCCAATAATATTGCAAAGGGGCCTCTAAAGGGAAGCCGTAGATCTAGATTACTTTATCTAAGGCAGTACAAAGCAGAAAGAATTGTTTATAGGCGGGCAGAGAGAGGGAAGGGAGAAAAGAGTGAGGAGGGAAATACTGCTTAATAAAAAATGGTGTTGTACTTGAGACCATCTAAAAGAGTCCCTTCTGATTTATTTTCTCCTGAAGCTGCAGCAGCAGCGATTGAAGTGACTATAATAGCCCAGGAGAAATGTTGGTGCTATTAGTTGGGTGATTGATGGAAGCACTGCCAAAACAGCTAGGGAATTTGTCAATGTGTTTTTTGAAGTTTGTAAATGATGACACTGGCAAAGTGTAAACAAACTGAGCTCCAGCAGACATGTTACACAGTCCCCAAAATGACACTTTTAGAGACTCATTTATTGGATTGTTCCAATTAGGAATCATCAGCTGGAGTAACATGCTCTGGTTTCTTAGGCCAGGATAGATGGGACTTGGATAACATTCAAAATTTAAAGGAAGGCATTCAGGTAACTTGTGTGGACTTACCCAAAGGTTAGGACTGTCAATTTGTTGCAAAGCACCTAATGGAAGCAAAGCGAAAAAGGCCTCAAGATACTGTAATCCAAAGATTCGAAGTCCCACAGCTCCATGACCGTTGTACAAGTCACATTAATTTTTAAGGTCACTTTACAATGGCTCAGGCTCCCATCAGCTGGAACAACAAGAGAGACCTCAAAAAATCGAGAAGCCAGAAGAAGGCTTTAAGGGGCAAAGAAGCAGGTTTTCTTTAAAAAGGACACAGAAGTTCAGAAGGAAAAGAATGAAATGAGGACAGGTTAGATTATGTTAGGGATTTGGTCTATGTCTTTAGATAAAATCATTGAGAGATCTTAGGCATGGAGATGACATCCTTGATTCACATTTATAGAGGGCCACTCTGGCCAGAATGCAGAGACTATATTAGAGGGGTAAATATGAACAAGAGTCAGTAATGAAGTTATTGCAATGGTCAAGCTGAGAGGATATTAGACTAGATCGAAGAATACAGCAGCAAGAATAGATTAAGAAACAGATTATAAAAACATTTGGGAAGTAAAAATCCATAGGCCTTAATAATTGGGTGGTTATGGAGAATGCAAGGGAGACAAGTGTCCCTCCCAGTTGTCAGGTGTTACTGTCACTGTCAGTGGTGTGAACGAAGGTACCATTTTCCATGCAGATAATTTTCTCAGTATGCTGGAGAAAAAATAGCAGGTCCCTAGCATCATGTTGTCCTATTAATAAGGAGCAACACAAAATAAGAAAATTGAAGGTGTTTTGAACAAAACTATGGATGGTAAAAAATAAATTGAAATTTAATTACCAACTTTCAAATTTTTCTTCAAAAACTCAGTTGCCTGGGACAAAAGTAAAGGAAATATGAGATCTACAGAATACCCTGGAGAATGTAGATAAGCCATGTCAACTACAATAGTGGTTTTTTAAAGGAAAATCATTGAATCAGGGATTATATCCATGGTGGATACATATGAGCATATGTATCCTTTACAAAACAAAGTTTGAGAAAGGTTAGTTTCTATGAAGCAGAACAAAGTTTTAAATGTATGTAACATGGAGTTTACATACATTGTTCTGGAGTTGTGGAGCCAGGGCTGAGAGAACAAGAAAAGCTTAATAACTCCTAGCTAGGTCCACTTTCAAACAAGGCTTTCACTTCCCTATCCAGCAGGTGGTAAATTAGTCTTAATTTTGTTTTTGTTATATTTTAAAAATATGTCTTCAAAAAAAAAATAACCTGAAATAAGTTGTATGTTTCCTGACAAGCTAAGTCAAAATGTTTTCCTGTTTTCTTACAAGAGTTTTCACAATGAAAGTTTTTAATTTTAGGAAAATGCATCTCTACATACAAATCCTGGAAGAATTTGCTTAGATATCCTTCAGTGCTAGTATCTGGCTGAAATTCCCCACCTTCAGGACATCCTATTTCCATGGGCGCATTCTACAACCATCAGTTAATGTTTTCCAATAACAGTCCTGTATTTAGAGCATACTAGGGCCCAAGTGTCCAAGGAATTCACAAAGAGAGGTGAGCTTGTCAAGATATTTTTATTCTCACTTTGATGCTACAGAAACTTAGTTGCTTTGCAGAAAGGGACATCCAGACAGACTTCCAACAAGGCAGTGACTGGCACTCAAAGCAATGAAGTCTGTCAGAGACTTTCCATGGAAAAGCAAAAGGAAACTCGAGTACTGTTGAAACAAACTGAAAGCATGTCAAAGTGATTGGCAAGCTCATTCCTTTAAAGAAGAAATAATTATCACCTGATAATGGCAGCTTACATCAGAGATGTGCATTTTGGGGCTATTATTTGGGTTATTACAGGCTGCCTGACATCACAGGAAGTCTTTTGTGGCTTCTGAAGCAAAACCCTGAAGTGTCTTTGGCTGTGTCACTTCAACAGTGGCACATAGCATGTACCTCTCATGTATCTGCTCCTCTCTGTTTTAACCACCAGATAAAACAAGTTAAAAAAAAGAGACTCATGGACATATAGTCTTGACATTTGCTCTTTTTGACTAGATGAATTTTTCCAGGCACATAATAATCAGCACTTGCACAATCAATCTATTTCAGTCAAAATAAAAGTTTGCTTTCATTTTATTGGTTTCATAACAGTATTCTCCACCTCCCCTGCCTTCCAAAAATACAGTCCTTGCCTTTTAGAAGCTTAGAGTTCTTTACTAAATGTATTTTTCAACTTTTGGGTGACTTCTATTTTATGGACTTCTTTGGAATTTGGGTTTTTTTTTTTTTTTAAGTTTTCTCTAGGACTATAAAAGAGAGAATAAATTTGAATGCAAACTGTTGATGACTTAGAAGGCATAAACTATCTCATAGATAAGAAATATCTGGGGGAAATGGTTTGTATATGAACAATAACTATCTCATTCTATCCGTTACATAACTGGACTTGCACATTTATTGGTGACAGTTGTCAAAAGACATCTACTTTTAACTCCTCAGTCACACAGGTCTGTGCTTAGTCACTCAGTCATATCCAACTCTTTGTGATCCCGTGCACTGTAGCCTGCTGGACTCCTCTGTCCATGAGGATTCTCCAGCCAAGAATACTGGAGTGGTTTGCCATGCCCTCCTCCAGGGGATTTTCCCAACCCAGGGATCAAACCCACTGATCGAATAGGAGATCAAACCCTGGTCTTCTGCAGTGCAGGCAGATTCTTTACCATCTGAGCCACCAGGGAAGCTCCAGTCACACAGGTATACTGATGTATTTACTCATTTGGTTAACTATTCCAATAAAAAATTAACTATGTACTATGTTGCAGTCATGGTGCAAGGTACTGAAAGACATTTCAAATATATATTTCTGAATGTTCTAGAAGATAGGAGTGCTTTATATTTTACTTTCTAAGAGAAAAAGAGGTCTGTACCAGGGTAGGATGTTTCCCTGGAATGTGGAAATCATATGCTTTGAGAAAGACACTGCTAAGGTCTTTGAGAAAGACACTACCCAGTGTCATTCTCCTCTTCACTCTTGGTAAATGAACCAATTCTAAACAGAGGAGAAATGTTCCTGGCTAAAATATCCAACTTCCCAGCCTCCCTTGCTACTAACAATGGTCACTAAGTTCAAGTCTGGACAATAAGCTATTGCTGGAAATCTCAGGCAAGAGCACATTTTTTTTTTTCTTGGAGAAAAGGTAGGAGGGGAGATAAAAGCAGTCTCTATTGTTATGATAGGATCAGAACTCCAGCTTCAACAACCTGCTCTGAGATTTCATGTACATAAGAAATGCCTACTCATTTAAGACATTATAGCAGAGACCGCAAGTGCTATGCTTCAAATCCATCTTATCTGATTCCTGAGTGCACGGCTAGATTACTTTTCCCAGCTTCTCTTAATGTTAAATGTGTTTGCATGAGCATAGTGAAAAGGACGAGCACTACTATACACCTGGTTCCACAAATTTCCTTTGTGTCCATCTCCATGCTCTTCCTACTTCTGTTAGACCCTACCCAAAGTTGAAATTCAAAGCATAGTTGGAAGACAGACACATTGAAGGTTAGTGAGAACAAAAACTTCTTCAGCATGCGTTTTGGCATGGCTGACAGAATCCGTACAATGACTTTGAATTTTCACCTAAGAGTAAATAAACTTATTAATACATGGAGTCAAAGAAATGTGGGGACTAATTTGCCACAACAACTAAAATTATCCTAAAGCTTAACCATTATCCTACTCAAAATGTGACATTGCTGCTGCTGCTGCTGCTGCTAAGTCACTTCAGTCGTGTCCGACTCTGTGCGACCCCATAGATAGCACCCCATTTTGCATTGGGTTAGCACTCTGGTTGCAGAAGGAAATGGCAACCCACTCCAGTTTTCTTACCTAGAGAATCCTGTGGACAGAGGAGCCTGGTGGGCTGCTATCCATAGGGTCACATAGAATCGGACACAACATAAGCGACTTAGCATGTATGCATGCATTGGAGAAGGAAATGGCAACCCACTCCAGTGTTCCTGTCTGGAAAATCCCTGGGATGGAGGAGCCTGGTGGGCTGCCATCCCTGGGGTCACACAGAGTCTGACATGACTGAAGCGATTTAGCAGCAGCAGCAGCAGCAGCAGCAGCAGCAGCACTCTGTTAGTAGATGGCTAGTAGGTTGGAGAACCCTCTTTTATTTTGGTAAAATAGTTGATAAAAAGTGCTGCTGTCTCCAACAATCTGAAAATTTGACCAGGAGTCTACTGAGACGAGCCCCAGGGGATAATAGTTGAAAGAGATAAGAATTAGTGTCCATCGGTTGCTATATGCTGCCTATCGCTAGTTTGTGTGAAGAAGATTGCAGTTAAGGCAAGGATTAAGAAGTTTGGAGTAATTTTCCAGGAGTAAGTTGAATGCAAAAATTTGCAGGTTCACAAGGCTGGAAAAGTCAATAGCTTTGGAACCTGAGAGTATGAAATAAAATGGAATAAGGCTTTGAGGGGAAAAGATCCACTAATTCTCATCAGTTCTACAAAGGACTCAAATTGTTTCAAATGACCTCAAAACAGCCTCCATATGTTGAGAGAAAGAGGCACTAGGATGAAGATTTAATAAAATAAATCAGACTTGAGAATTACATATGAGCAAGAACTTTGGCTGATGATTACTAGCATGTGAAACTAACTTGTTAGCATATAGTGCACAAGTCTTATGAGTTTTTAAGGAGTTGTATTACCAAAAAAAAAAAAAAAAATCCATGAATTAGGTCAAGAAATAAATACATAAAAGAAAAACTAGCCCATGATTATAAAAGAGGTCTTAGCACCCCAAACTTGCACTAACAGGCAGCAGGTTTCAAAAGCTGTTCCAAATAAGGTAGACTTCACAATGCCTCACTTCACATAAACAGAGAAAATAAGAACCTCAAGTCAAGGAAGAAGACTTTAAGGGTAGATGAGTAACAGAAGTAAACAAAGAAAAAGGGAATGAGAGTGAATCCAAGGTCTGCTCAGAAATGTCCTCCTCTGCTGAGCAGGGGGTCCTCACAAAGCTTGTCCAGAAAGCTTTCATTCTTAAAAATGGACCAGCCACTAGGTCTTCTAATCTTCCCTTTTCTAAAGGCAATTTGTCTTGCAGTTACCCTGTTTTTGATCCAGTATTGTGTATCTGCTGGTAGAGGAGAGAGATCTTTTTTTTTTCTTCTCTTTTTTTTTTTTAAGGAGGTGACTGGCACTCATGGAGTCCTATCTGTACCTGATTGAAAGAAACACTAATCACTAAGAAATTATAGACTTTGATCTGGAAATGACACCTAATGGTACTATTAATTTTCTCCTTTGGGGAGGGGCTGGGTATGATCTTTGAATAGAAAAATGAGACAAAATGTTAGCTATTTATCAGAATGGTTCCTTATTTCCCCTACGTTTTTCAAATTATCATTTAGAAACTTATCATTAAAGAAATTAATCAGAATGATTTGAGGTTTATACTTAACAGTGAACTTTGGAGATGTCTATGGCCGTGTAGAACTAATTTCTAAGCAAAGAGTTATTTCTTTCCTCCTCTTCCTATATGTAGGTCTCGGCTTCTACTTTAGTTGAGATAACCATAAGAGTAAGTTTCATCCAATAAAATGTGAATAAAAATGACTTCTGTACACCATTTCTAAATATGATCCAGAAAAATCTCCCATGCATCTTCCTCCAGGCTTTTAATTACTGGTAAGCATCTGTAGAAGATGAGTAAACTTAAATTAGGATTTCACTTTGACACTTTTTAGTAGAGTCTCATCCCTTGAGCCCCATGTACCTGTGGTAACCTACATTGTTAATCAATAAACAAGAAATAAACTTTATTTGTTAAACCATTAAATCTTAGCATTTACTCTAACAATACTGTTTCCTGAACACTAGCAAACATGAGGGCTAGCATTACCCTAACTGTGTGAAGTCACACAAATCTTAACTGACACTCCTTTGATGAATGAAAGCTTTCACTCAAAAGTGTTTAGATCTATAAGTGGTAATGTCTGGACAGCCTGTATGACAGCCTGCATGCAGACTAAGGAGAAGCAGAAATTATAAAGATTTCTCTTTTTGTCTCTTCTGCTTTCTCTGTTTATTTGTATGTAATATGTTATTTCTCTGGTACTCATTTTAACTTTTATCAACTTATGAGAACTTTACATTGAGGTTCCTATTATATTCACAGAGGCTGGGGAATGATCTCAAACGCCAGTCACAGAAGCCTGGGGATTTCATTGTGACAACTTATTCAACCCTGAAGCTAAGGTTTGAGCAAGAGTAAAAGCAGAGGAAGCAACCCAAAAAATAGCAGCGCAGGAACACAGAATAGGAAAGGAGAAATGTGAGCAGCAGGGAGAGCAATTGGATGGGACAGAAGAGATAAAATCTATCCAAACCCTCAAAAGAGGTTTGGAATCAGGTGGCTTCACTTGTGACAGAATGTGAGGGAAATTTAAGAAAGGCATGCTAAAGGAGTGTCTGAAATTATTATCCCTAAGGGTTTAGAGAAAACATGTGCAGCTATATGTGAACCCGCTATTAAAAGCAAAGAGCCCAGGGGAATTGGCATGTGTTTGGTTCTATGGTTTTTCACATTTACCCCACCAGACACAAGAGGACTTGGTATGATTGGAAGGCTAGGTGCACTGAGCAACTACTGGGTATTATATACTAACTATACATTAAGGCCCAAGTCTAAGCCCATCCAGTTGCTACCACACCAGCACCACAATTGACACTTAAGAGGGGTTGTAAAAAAAAAAAAAAAAAATCTCTAAACTGGATGGAATTTGAAACAACAGTAGGAGATTGAAGTTGTCTTTTTCTTTTTTTCTTATAGTTCAAAAATGTGACATATTTATGAAAAAGTACAGATTGCTCCTCTTCAAGCAGAGTAGTAGTTTATTTTCTAAAAATATACATGGCCAATTGTATTTTAGGGAGATTTATTTTCCTCTTACTTTTAAACAAAAACAGTTTAAAGAAAATTTTTTAAAGACTTCTGAAATCTTATCACTAAAAAAAAAAAAAAAAATCTCTAAACTGGATGGAATTTGAAACAACAGTAGGAGATTGAAGTTGTCTTTTTCTTTTTTTCTTATAGTTCAAAAATGTGACATATTTATGAAAAAGTACAGATTGCTCCTCTTCAAGCAGAGTAGTAGTTTATTTTCTAAAAATATACATGGCCAATTGTATTTTAGGGAGATTTATTTTCCTCTTACTTTTAAACAAAAACAGTTTAAAGAAAATTTTTTAAAGACTTCTGAAATCTTATCACTGGACAAAATCCAACATTATATAGGGCCATGGGTATTTTGGAAGGAGCATTAACACTTTGAAGCTCTGTGTAAGTTTCATTCTTATTTACCAGATATTGAAAAGTTACTATGTGACCATCACTACACCAGATGAAGGGAAGTCAAAGGCAATTAAAATTTTGCAGGTCTTCACTTTTCACTTTCATGTACTGGAGAAGGAAATGGCAAGCCACTCTAGTGTTCTTGCCTGGAGAATCCCAGGGATGGGGGAGCCTGGTGGGCTGCTGTCTATGAGGTCCCACAGAGTTGGACACGGCTGAAGCAATTTAGCAGCAGCAGCAGCAGCAGCAGCATGAGGATCTTCTGCTTGAATGAAAGAGACTGATCATCAATCTGTGGATTAGGAAATTCTGTAAGATATCTTGGTTTTAAAGAGGGTTGAAACTCTTTTCTTCAACTTATCAAATCACATAAATTATGTGCCACATTAATGAATAAATGTTTTATATGGATTATTTCATCTTACTTTCACAAAAACTCCGAGGGAGATTAAAAAAACAAATTTGTCACAATTTTCAGATACAGTACAAAAGTGTAATAAATTGATCAAGATTCAGAATTTGAACTTGGGTAAATTGGAGTTTTCCCCTATGGCATCCATGCTATTTAAGTCATGATCAATTTGAGACAGATTTTTCCTAGAAACCTATGTTGGAAAAGGTGAATCCACAATATATATTTCATGTGTGACCTTTAAACCATCTAGGATAAGGATGCTCATAGCTAGTCTGTATCACTAGATATTAGCACAAATGGTACGCTACCGGATGCACAGCATGCACTATTAGGTCTGTTGAATAAGGAGTCCAATCAATTCCATTGTTCCTACCAAATTTCTAGCTATTTATAAGACGTTATTAGCGAGAAGAAAATAAATTAAACTTAAGCTTTTGGGACTTCCCTTGACCTGACCACGCTGACCTAGAATCAACTCATATCACTAAGATAACAATCAGCTCCAAACTTTGAACACATATATTATTAGTCAATACTCAGAGGAAACTTAGAGTCACTCACTTTAGACACTTAGCATCTCTTTATTTACTCACTAAAAAATACTCAAAAAATAAATCCACCTCTGCTTCACTGACTATGCTAAAGCCCTTGACTTTGTGGATCACAACAAACTGGAAAATTCTTCAAGAGATGGAAATACCAGACCACTTTACCTATCTCCTGAGCTGGNAACTGAACTGAATACCTTTATTCCTCAGAACAATCCCTATTAAATTTCTTTGAACCTGCTAGAAATCATAATTTATATAAGTGGCAAAGCCAGGATTTGAAAAAACTGAGCAATCTGACTCCAGAGCCTTCATTGTTAACTACTATATTGTACTAATGTAACTTTAAAAAATTCTTTGTCATTTTCATTTTATAATAAAAAATACCAATAGAGAGATACTGCAGGGGGTACTTTTTAGTCATCAGTCTTCATGGAGTATATGCACCTTAGTAGTCATCATGGCCTTCTATTTTGCAAGTTCGTAAATTCTGGCCTAACAGTAATGAGTGTAGCCAGGTCCCAGGGAACTGAGCCATGTTAACCAAACTCTCAAGAGACTGACTAATTTATAAGTCAGAACTACGTCGGTTTTGTTCATTGATACTGAGAGCTTTCATTGCCAAGAGAAATGCAATACTCCCAGCAGTCCAAACATGCTCTTCCTGCTGGGAAAGTCTAAACTGGAAACCAAATTAAAGATTAAAAAGTTACTCAATGAGAGCAGAGTCAAAGCAATGGGAAATGGATGAGCTTGGCAAGCAGTGTCATCATAAAATCGTTACAGTGACTTCAGTCCACAAACACAGGTGTGCAAGAAAAGTGACTTTTTAATCATGTAATTTTTACTCTTAACCTTCCTCCTACCAGGCTACTGGGAAACTGAACTTCATTTTCCCTTTTCCCCTCTCCTCCCAGTGATGTCTGGAACACTATGCAAAGCCATGGCAAGAGTGAATGTCAACATTCTAGGCATCAGCAAACTAAAATAGATGGGAATGGGTGAATTTAACTCAGATGACCATTATATCTACTACTGCGGGCAGGAATCCCTCAGAAGAAATGGAGTATCCATTATGGTCAACAAGAGAGTCCAAAATGCAGTACTTGGATGCAATCTCTAAAATGACAGAATGATCTCTGTTCGTTTCCAAGGCAAACCATTCAGTATCACAATTATCCAAATCTATGCCCCAACCAGTAATGCTGAAGAAGCTGAAGTTGAACAATTCTATGAAGACCTACAAGACCTTTTAGAACTAACACCCAAAAAAGATGTCCTTTTCATTATAGGGGACTGGAATACAAAAGTATGGAGTCAAGAAACACCTGGAGTAACAGGCAAATTTGGCCTTGGAACATGGAATGAAGCAGGGCAAAGACTAATAGAGTTTTGTCAAGAAAACACACTGGTCATAGCAAACACCCTCTTCCAACAACACAAGACTCTACACATGGTCATCACCAGATGGCCAACACCGAAATCAGATTGATTATATTCTTTGCAGCCAAAGATGGAGAAGCTCTATACAGTCAGCAAAAACAAGACCAGGAGCTGACTATGGCTCAGATCATGAACTGCTTATTGCCAAATTCAGACTTAAATGGAAGAAAGTAGGGAAAACCACTAGACCATTCAGGTATGACCTAAATCAAATCCCTTATGATTATACAGTGGAAGTGAGAAATAGATTTAAAGGACTAGATCTGATAGATAGAGTGCCTGATGAACTATGGAATGAGGTTCGTGACACTGTACAGGAGACAGGGATCAAGACCATCCTCATGGAAAAGAAATGCAAAAAAGCATAATGGTTGTCTGGGGAAGCCTTACAAATAGCTGTGAAAAGAAGAGAGGCGAAAAGCAAAGGAGAAAAGGAAAGATATAAGCATCTGAATGCAGAGTTCCGGAGAATAGCAAGAAGAGATAAGAAAGCCTTCTTCAGCGATCAATGCAAAGAAATAGAGGAAAAGAACAGAATGGGAAAGACTAGAGATCTCTTGAAGAAAATCAGAGATACCAAAGGAACATTTCATGCAAAGATGGGCTCGATAAAGGACAGAAATGGTATGGATCTAACAGAAGCAGAAGATATTAAGAAGAGGTGGCAAGAATACACAGAAGAACTGTACAAAAAAGATCTTCATGACCTGGATAATCATGATGGTGTGATCACTCATCTAGAGCCAGATATCCTGGAATGTGAAGTCAAGTGGGCCTTAGAAAGCATCACTATGAACAAAGCTAGTGGAGGTGATGGAATTCCAGTGGAGCTATTCCATCTTTCCAATGAAAGATGACACTGTGAAAGTGCTGCACTCAATATGTCAGCAAATTTGGAAAACTCAGTGGTGGCCACAGGACTAGAAAAGGTCAGTTTTTATTCCAATCCCAAAGAAAGGCAATGCCAAAGAATGCTCAAACTACNCTGAGTGAACTCCGGGAGTTGGTGATGGACAGGGAGGCCTGGCGTACTGCAATTCATGGGGTCGCAAAGAGTCAGACACTACTCAGCGACTGAACTCAACTGAACTGAGAAACCTGTATGCAAATCAAGAAGCAACAGGTAGACATGGAACAACAGACTGGTTCAAAATTGGGAAAGGAGTATATTAAGGCTGTATACTGTCACCCTGCTTATTTAACTTCTATGCAGAGTACACCATGAGAAATGCCAGGCTAGATGAAGCACAGGATGGAATCAAGGTTGCCCAGAGAAATAACAACCTCAGATATGTAGATGATACCACTTGAACAGAAGAAAGTGAAGAGAACTAAAGAGCCTCTTGATGAAGGTGAGGAAAGAAAGTGAAAAAGCTGGCTTAAAACTCAACATTCAAAAACTAAGATCATGGCATCCAATCCTATCACTTCACAGCAAATAGATGGGGAAAATGTGGAAACAATGTCAGATTTCATTTGCTTGGGCTCCAAAGTCAATGTGGATGGTGACTGCAGCCACAAAATTAAAAGACACTTGCTCCTTGGAAGAATAGCTATGTCAAACCTAGATAGTGTTTTAAAAAGCAGACATACCACTTTGCCAACTAAGGTTCATATCATCAAAGCTATGGTTTTTCCAGTAGTCATGTATGGATGTGAGAGCTGGACCATTAAGAAGGCTGAGCAGCAAAGAACTGATGTTTTCGAACTGTGGTGCTAGAAAAGATGCTTGAGTCCCTTGGACAGCAAGATCAAACCAATCAGTCCTAAAAGAAATCAGTCCTGAATATTCATTGGAAGGACTGATGCTGAAGCTCCAATAATTTGATCACCTGACTCATTGGAAAAAACCCTCATGCTAGAAAAAATAGAAGGCAGGAGTAGAAGGGAGCAACAGAGGATGAGATGGTTGAATGGCACCCCTAACTCAATGGACATGAGTTTGAGCAAACTTAGGGAGAGAGTGATGGACAGAGAGGCCTGGTGTGCTACAGTTCATGGGGTAGCGAGTCGGACATGAATTACCAACTCAACAACAACTGCATTCCTTTATTTATTCACGAAACGATATTCAGTGCCAACTAAGTGTCAGATATTTTATAAGGCACTAGAGTTAAAACAGCTGACACAGTCTCTACTCTGATAGAGAATATGGTCTGCTTGGAAACACAGTGACAGATATTTCTGTGGAATAAAATTTTATTTTGTAATTTTTTGTATACATCTATTTGCAGGATACAAGAAAAGGTCTAAGATAATCTATTAGTGAAATTACGACAGCTATACCTGTTTCAGATATATTTGGTGAGTAAACCATGGTAGAAAGGATAAAATGATTTGTCTAAATGCATATAGAAGAGAATGTAGTAACTTTAGAAAATGTTACATGACTTCTCTGAACGACTGGATCCCATAACTGGTTTTAAGTTTATAGGAAGTCAGCAAACACAGAAAGTCCTTTCTAAGGACATTTCAGTAAATGTTTCATATTTTTAAAATCTCACTAAATTGAGGTCTAATTACAACATGACTTCAAAACTTCAGATTTACAACAGAAACAAATTATTCCAACTGTCTAGTGACATTGCTTCTCCCACCCAACCAACGCTCAAAAGATGCACGATTTCAAATATTTCCTCGTATTGAAACAGGTGATTTCATTGCAGCCAATACCAGTAGGAACTGAATCCTGAATCAGATGTTGAGTTGCCAGAAAACAGATTCAGTGCTACTGCTGTCTCTAGAATTACAGGGCATGGAAAAGAAAAGAAATCTTGAGAGTGAGGTAACAATAATAGATTTCAAGAATACGAAAGAAACATTTTGCAAAAGACTCTGGTTAAATAACTCACTGTCTCCATGGTAGTCAGAATAAGAGAAAGAGGCTTCAAATTGCAAGACAATATTGAAGTTAGATGCCTAAAAGAGACTGCCAGTTGCCGAGGGAACCAAACCATTAAGTACTATGTCAGGAGATGTTGGTGAACCTCCTTGCCTTATAAGGTCAGCTCCCTGAAAAAGTGTCACTGTTGCCACCACAAGGCATGCCAGAGACAGATCACTGCTCTAAGAGCTCTGGGTAGTCTCATCCAGTCCACAAAGCAGTAAGAATGCTGTTTCCTAAGCCAGTCGCCTTATCCTCCTCTGATCAGTTGGTGAATACTGAGTACTGACTCTGAGCCTAATGCTGCTGATAATACAAACAGGAAAACATTGTCCCTATCATAATAGATTTATGAGGGCAGAACTAAGATGCAATTAAATAAAAGCATTTAGTTGATTAGTCCGAAATAAAGAGCCAACCTGAGAGATTCTACTTATAGGAAAAGGTAAAAGAAAAAAGTACTCCATTTACATGATAAGCTCTTTTTATGTCTTTCTTAAATTAATCCACAACAATTTCACAGAACAAATATTGCTTTTCCCCATTTCATAGTTTGGGAAATTGTGGCTGGAGGGATATATATAAGATCATATAGCTAGAAGGAGGAAAAACCAAGAATCACATACACATATATCTAACTCCATAGCTCTTCCTACCAAATAATATTAACATATTTTGGATCCTGTTAATAACATACTCCCTACAATAGAAATGATGGCTGAACTGCATTATTCCTAATGTTTTCCTCAATATGAGTGTCTCCAAAAAAACTAAAAATCTTTAAGAGCTATTTTTAAATGAATAAATAAATGCAAAGCATGAATTTCTATTTTCTTCTCTGTAAATCTTCTCTTCTAATTACCAAATAATAGCACTTGTCTTTTATTATTTGTGATTTCAGAAAGACTCCCAGGGAATTAGACAGTTGAACCGAAAGTAGAAAAACAGTATTAGCTCGAGGCATAGAGATGAAAGGATTCAGAGGCACTAAATCAAGGAAACCAAATGGCCTCTCACAGCTCAGTGTTTCAGAATGAGCTTTAAGTACTCAGCAGAATAATGAAGACCAAACATTAAAAGCCCAGACTCAGGCATGACCTCTTCCTCCTTTTAAAATCCACATTGTGGGTTTTACTTTCATAACACTATCTCTAATAATGGCATCTTTAAGAACTAAAATTTTGAGAGACCATGAAGAATCAAATTGCTAGCCTCCACATAACATTCATGATCTACAGATTTAGATTAAAATATTAAATTAAGAAGGCCCCAACTATTTTTTCTCTGGGTCCACACTGCCCTGGCCTATGGGAGTCGAAACTTCCTAAACTTCATAAATATTGTCTTATCAGCATACCAATTATACTATTATTCCTCTAAAACTTTTCCTTAAAGTGATTCCCTTTTTAAACTGGAATGCATTTCTTTTAAAAGGAAATTTCCATTATAATCATAAATTATAAATTCATTTCAATACAGAAATTAGAAGTTGCTAAAAATAAATGCACAATTCTTTTAAATATAATATAAGAAAGATTGCTTTGGTATTACCTGAAGTCATTTTGCATGTCACCAGTTGCTTGCGTATCATACTTTAGTAAACATGGATCTCAATCTCTGCCTTGTTCCCCTAGAACTATCTCCAGGAAACAAGAGGACACAGATGGACAGGGGACAGTGTCTTCCCTTATCTTATGTGAGATCAGCATAGAGGATCACTTTTCCCAAGAGTGAAAGACTAGGAGTTTTTTTCATATGCTCAGCAAGGTAAAAAAGAAAACAGCACTTGGATAACTCAGAGGAATTGTTCCCCTTTTCTTTTACTGCTGATACCTGAGCTATCACAGCTTAGTATTTGAGATGCTTTGTAAGAGGCCTGCCCCAGTCACGGGTGAATGAGGCAATAATGCCGAGAGCAGCAGTCAGAAGCCCCTGGCTCCTCACTGTAGCTGCTGGTTGGGAAACAGCTGAATTTCAAGAGTGGTCACTCCTCAGACAGTCTCTGATGAACGGCAGCTTTTCCTTACCCAAAGTTCAACATAGCTTGAGCATATCTACTTCTAACTCCATCTCATCTGAAACTTGGTAACTGGGTTTCCTAAACAAAATTAACAGAAGTGTCAAGGTGAAATTGAAAGTGAAACTGGCAGCAAAGGACAGATCTAGAGGCCTTTAATGGAATGGAAAGCAAATGGCAATTTCCAGCGAGGTCCCTTGCCTCAGGCTGGATTAAACCAAGGCATTCACATTTGGTCTGCTCTTTCAATCATTTTATCAACACATTAGACCTCAAAAAGTTTAGCACAAAGACCATCTTATGCTTAGGCAGAATAAGTGGTCAATTTTATGTGATATTTAAAATGTCCCCAAAATGCTCCCCACCAAATATATTTCCCCCTAAAGTCTCCCCATGTTCTTGAAGCTCCTGGTGACCTCTTTGAGGACAAAGTTACAAAAGTCACTATTAAAGAGGCAGGTACTGATCCAAAGAGCAGTCCACTGAGGCAAACTCAGTTCACAACAGCAACTACAAGTTAAATGCTGGGATGAGACCTAAGGCTTAAAGCCATGGGATTCAGACAGGTAAATTTGGGCAGACATAAAGCAGTGAGGAACGTATCAAAATCACATAAAAGTTTTTTTTTTTTTTTTAACTATGCATGTCTTCTTACTTCTACAATTAAGAAGACAGATAAAAGCATACCACAGTTGGGTCAGAGAGAGACCCTTTGTTAGAATGCAGCAAGAAACTTAAATGGGAATAAAAGATTTATGAGGAGAAATTCCCCCTACTTTGCACAAACTTGTCTGTATCTTTAAGACAACAGTTATGGTCACAGAGTACAGTTTCCAGCTATTATTCATTTCTGAATGAAGAGGATGTTAGAAAATATAAGCCTATGGTTTTCCTCTGCATCAGTCTATCTCTTTCCTGCAGAAAGCCTATAGCACAGGGAAACACCAGCCAGCAGCTGGCATGACAGGAATGCTCCTACTTTGGGGATGGTCTTTACCCCTGCTAAAGAAAGCTAATCTGCTCTCCAAGTCTGCTGTGCAACCTCCTGCTTTTCCTTTATTCTTATAGATATGGGAGCTCAAGGAAGACAATCTAGGAAACTCAGGTTTCAGCAAGCTATGCATATTATAAGAACAGTGAATTCTCCCCACCTCCCTTTCTCTCTTGCAAAATACTCCCTACTTGAATTGCAAACTTGGAGCCAAGGCGTCTGGCTCTAGCTGCCTCATCATTCATAACCTTGTTATGCAAATTTTTAAAAAGATAAATTAAAATTCTAATTAACCCTAGTCAAACAAAGGAGCCCCCCAAAAGTGTTCTTAAACAATACTGAATTCCAGTACATTCTCTTTTGTTTTTATTATCAGTTTTTAAGCAATTCAGCTGAAGACAAATAAATGAATGAATTTTCTGCTTGATATTTCTGATTTTCATGTATTTGAGGCTATGCTATGAAAATCTGTTAAAACTCTCCTAATGATGGCGGTGGATCGAACCATGGTCCTCAAATGACAAAAGCAGAATAAATCAAAGCTTAAAAAGAGATTTAAATGGACCCAGGGAGCCTTGAACAACTCAGAAAATACCTTTCAGAAAGTTATTTATATTATTGCTAGAGGCCTGAGCAGTATCACCTCAGCTATTTCAGAGAATGTGCTGCCAACCTCCTCACATAAAGTCATGCTGTTCAACACTCTTAATCTTACGCAGAGCCTCCAAGAAATGTAAATATTTATGACTCACAAGCTGCATTTCCCTTGCCCTGCTCAATATTAGTCTCCCTCACGTGTTTCTTTAAGAAAGTTGCAGGGCCTCCTCTCTGAGAAAAAGACTTTTTAAGAATCTTAACTGATACTTGCTCCAAGAGGGCAAATGATTGTTTTGAATTTCCCTCAGGGAAAGTTTTATTGAAATAAAAAGACTGAGAGAGATTTTCTATCACATTGACAACAGAGGCATTTTTCCAGGAGCTCCAGTTAATGAAATAGGGAAGAAACAAGGGGGAAGACACAAAATCATCTTACAATTTGAGTGGCATGGGACAGTTCCTATGGCCAAAATCATCTCTCCTGCTGATTTGAGACTTCCCTGATGGCTCAGAGGTAAAGAATCCGCCTGTGATGCAGGAGCCGCAAGAGTCACAGGTTTGATTTCTGGGTCTGGAAGATCCCCTGGAGGAGGCCATGACAACCCACTCCAATATTCTTGCCTGAAGATCCCATGGACAGAGCAGCTTGGCGGGCTACAGTCCATAGGATCAGAAAGAGTTAGACCCAACTGAAGCGACTTAGCATGCACACCCGCTGGTCTTTCAGTACTTAGACAAAATTTTAGCCTCCAAAGAGTCCTTGCTCAGTTGCCTTACATATCAGAGACAGTGATATGTAAGAGAAATAGAAAAGTCAAGAAGAAAAACTCAGAAGATCTGGATTCAAATTATAATTCTACTGAGTTCCCAGCATTATTGTATTGGACAAGTAACAGTGTCCCTGCCCTCAACTCTGAAATAGGGAATTTGATTCATTCTGCTTATTGGTCAGAGTATTTATGAAGATACAGTGGGACAATACGTGCAAAAACATTTTAAAAGTATTTAAGTGATTAACAAGTATCATCTAAGATGTAGCATGCTAATGAAATCATTCAATGGAAATTATCTTAAAAGTTTCACAATATAGGATTATCATTGCCCCACCTATGGATGCCATGGGTTTATACCATTGTGCAAATTCCATGAAGTATATTCTGTGCAATTCACAAAGATGAACTCTTCTGCTGCTTTCTGCCTTCATACTGAAATATAAAATATAGCCAAAGAGAATGTAAGATTTGCCTGAGTATAAGATGCCCCACATGTATCCTCTCCTCATGCATCTTTAAAAACAGCTTTCTATAAGATCAAGATTTAGAAGTTTAAAATATCAGAAGTGTATAGGTTGAATATCTTGTTACCTATCTGCAGCACTGGGACTATAAACTTACAGATGATTGAGAGTGTGACAATACTGACTCAGAATAGTGTCCCAAGACTCTAAGTTAAATGATTGTTTAGCATCTATTCATGAGGGGAGTCAGTGCCCAAGATTCCTATAGACAATGAGTCAGTATAGGTTTTTATATTATTCAACCAAAGTGAAATGGAAAAAGGTACAAGCTGTGTACAAATCTATGTCAATTTCAGGACAATAAGCACTTCTATTATGTTATTTTAAAGTGCTCAGTATTTTTTAACCACAGACATATTAATAAGGAAAGAAAATGCATGTTTAAGTCAACAGAGTTTAAAGGAATACTATAATTATGCTCAGAATCCATAACTGAATATGAAACACATCCCAGGCTGTGGCTGATGTTAAGAGCAAAGTCAAAACACCTGACTTGAATTCTAGGGCTACCTATTAGTCTTATTTGTCTTGTGCCATGGCAAGTTGCCTAAGTCTCAATTTCATGCCAACCATATTTCTTAGTTTTTTTTTTAATTGAGATGTAATTGACATATAATATTGTACTTACTTTGGTATGCAACATAATGATTTGATATGTATATCAATCCAAAAGGATTACCACAATAAAATTAGTTAACATACATCATTACACATAATTCTTATTGTTCAGTCACTAAGTCAGTCATGTCTGACTTTTTGAGACTCCATGGATTGCAGCACGGCAGGCTTCCCTGTCACCACCACCACCTCCCTGAGTTTTCTCAAACTCGTGTCCATTGAGTTGATGATACCATCCAACCATCTCATCCTCTGTTGCCCCCTTCTCCTCCTGCTCTCAATCTTTCCCAGCATCAGTCTTTTCCAATAAGTTGGCCCTTCACATCAGGTAGCCAAAGTTTTGGAACTTCAGCCTCAGTATCAGTCCTTCCAATGAATATTCAGAGTTTATTTCTTTCAGGATTGACTGGTTTGATCTCCTTGCTGTCCAAGGAACTCTCAAGCATCTTCTTCAGCACCACAGTTTGAAAGCATCAGTTTTTCAGTGTTCAGCCTTCTTCATGGCCCAACTCTCATATCTGTGTATAACTAATGAAAAAACCATAACTTTGACTAGATGGACTTTCACTGGCAAAATGATGTCTCTGTTTTTAATACATTGTCTAGGTTTGTCATAGAAGTTTCTTTCTTATGTTGAGAACTTTTAAAATCTACTGTCTTGGAAACTTTTAAATATACAACACAATGTCGTAAACTATAAACACCATGCTATAAATATACAAGGACTTATTTATTTTATAACTGGAAATTTATACATTTTTGACCACCTTCATCCACTTCACTCATTTCCCATCCCACCCAACCTTCCCCGA
>SJXQ01012660.1:165407-185926 GCA_006408695.1 Aepyceros melampus
CGATAATCACTAAACTGTTCTTTGTATTTATCTGTGAATTTGATTTTGTTTGTTTGCTTGTTTTTTTCTTTTTAGAGTTCATATATTAATATAAATAAGGTCATATGCATTTTTCTTTCTCTGACATATTTCATTTATTATAATGCCCTCAAGGTCTATCCATGTTGTCATAAATGGCAGAATTTCTTACTCTTCTATGACTGAATAGTATTCACACATATTTATAATGTATATAATGATATTTATATATATGTAGGTACTACATATACATACACAGATATACCACATTCTATTTATTCATTAATCTGTCAGTGGATACTTAGGTTGTTTCTCTGTTTTGGCTATTATAAATAATAATGCAATGAAACTGGGGGTGCAGATATCTTTTCAAGTTAGTGTTTTCATTTTCCTTGGGTAAATATGCAGAAGTGAAATCATTGGATCATATGGTAGTAATGCTTTCAATTTTTTGAAGAGCTTCTACAATATTTTCCATAGTAATATTATTTTCCTAACTTCAACACTTTCTATTCCCACAAAGATTGCTCAAGGATTCCTGTTTCTCCATATCCTTATCAATACTTAGTTCTTTTCTTTTTTATAATAACCATGCTCACAGGTGTGGGATTTAGAGCCATAGTTTCTTGTCATTTTGGTAATAACATGCTAACATTGTGATTTTCATTTCCCTGATAATTAGTGATATTGAATATCTTTTCATATACCCATTGGCCATTTGTATGTCTCAGTTAGGAAATGTCTATTCAGCTCCTCTGCCCATTTTTAATTGGGTTTTTGTTTTCTATTGAGTTGTGTGAGTTTTTGTGTTTTTTTTTTTACATTTTCAATATTAACTCCTTATCAGATAAATGATTTGCAAATATTTTCTTCCATTCTTTAGGTCACCTTTTCATTTTATTTATGATTTCCTTTGCTGTACAAAAGTTTTTTGGTTTGATGGAGTCCCATTTGTTTACTCCTTCTTCTGTTGCTGAAATCCAAAAAAAACCCACTGACAAGACAGCATCAAGAAGCTTACCCTCTGTGGCTTTGTCTAGAAGCTGTATGGTTTCAGATCTTATGATCAAGGTTTATCCATTTTGAGTTGATTTTTTAATGTATGATGTAAGATAATGGTCCAGTTTCATTCTTTTCACAAGTTTGCCTGGTTTTCCCAATATCATTTATTGAAAAGACAATCCTGTCCTGATTGTACATTCTTGCCTCCTTTGTCATAAATTGATTGGCCATATAAGCATGGGTTTATTTTGGGGCTCTCTATTATGTTCTATTTGGGCTTCCCTGGTGGCTCAACTGGTAAAGAATCCTCCTGCAATGCAGGACACCTGGGTTCATCCTTGGGTTGGGAAGATCCCTTGGAGAAGACAATGGCTACCCACTCCCAACCCCCTCCAGTATTCTGGCTTGGAGAATTCCATGGACTGTGTAGTCCATGGGGTCGCAAATAGTTGGACATGACTGAGAGACTTTCAGTTTCTTACTTTCATTATGTTTTATTGATCTATATATCTATTTTATGGAAGTTCCACACTGTTTTGATTATTATAGCTTTGTAATTTAGCTTAAAATCAGTACCGGTGATGCCTCCACAGAACTCCTCTTCTTTTTTAAGATTGTTTTGGCTATTCAGGGTATTTTGTGATTCCATACAAACAGTAAAATTGTCTGCTCTATTTCTGTAAAAATGTCACTGAAATTTTGATAGGGATTGCATTGGATCTGTAGAATGCTTTTGGTAGTATGGACATTTTAACAATATTCTTCTAATCCATGGGCACAGAGTATCTTTCCATTTATTTGTGTCTTCTTCAATTTCTTTCATCAGTGGCTTATAGTTTTCAGTCTACAGGTCTCTCATCTCCTTGGTTAAATTTATTCTCAGGTATTTTATTCTTTTCGATGCAATTGTAAAGGGGATTGTTTTCTTATTTTTTCTGATAGTTTATTACTTGTGTATAGAAACAACTGATTTTCATATATTGATTTCATACAGTGTACCTTTACTGAATTTGTTGCTTAGTTCAAACAGGTTTTGTTTTGTTTTGTTTGTTTTTTTTTGCTACAGTCTTAAATGTTTTTATATATGCAAATAAGTTTTACTTTTCCCACTTCACTTTGCATACCTATTATTTTTTTCTTGCCTAATCTCCTAGGACTTCCTATACTATGTTATTTAAAAGTAACAAGAGTTGCCTTGCTTTTTGCTGGATTTAAAAGGAAAATTTTTTACCATTGTGTATTATGTTAGCTATGGGCACAAATTTGTTGAAGAACAAATGAAATGTAGGACTGTGAACTTCTTCTTCCAGCCATAATGCCATAACCTAAATCACACTATCTTAAGTGAAAGTGAGTTGCTCAGTCATGTCCGACTCTTCGCGACCCCATGGACTGCAGCCTACCAAGCTCCTCCACCCATGGGATTTTCTAGGCAAGAGTACTGGAGTAGGTTGCCGTTGCCTTCTCCAGACTATCTTAGTAGGGTCAGTTATACAATATTGGTAAAATAAAAAATGCAACTCTTTGAAGGTATCAACAAGCAATTAAGGCAGCCAGGACTTGATGACCAAGTTCTCAGAGTGAAGAGAAACACACAGAGGAGAGTTCCACATTTGTCTCTGCATTTTACTGAAGAAATTCACCCAGCTATCTGCATAACAAGAGTGTAGACTAGTGGTACACAGTCTACTCTAACATGTAAGCTTCAGTGGGCTGGAAACATAGAGGGTCAAGTTCACGACTTCCAATTCACCTGAGATTTAAGGGACCAAGGGCCAAGAGAAGCAAGCTTAAAATTCTACATGCAATTTCTCCTTAAGATATTCACCAGTTCCTAAGCTGTGCATGCTCAGGTTGAGACACCAAGAAATCAAATGGAAAGCAAAAACTGGGAGACCAAAGAGCTAAGCAGAGGTTTTAGTTGTCTCATGGATATACATACATATATATATATATATATATGAGTTCAAGTAAATACTCCAGGATATCTCCTGAGACCTCAAAAGGACCATGTCCCAGGGAAAAGATCTGTGTCCTAGGAGAAAAGAAACCAAAAAATACATCAATTGTAACAATACCTGAAATCCAGGATTAACTAAAATAAGATAACAGCTTATACTTTATCTACCTACCAGAAAAAAAAAGAGTAAATTATTTTTCTGGAAGTAGAAGGACAGGGAAACCAGGTGTGCTGCAGTCCATGGGGTTGTAAAGAGTCAGACAGGACTTAGAGAGTGAAAAACAACAAGATAACATAATCCATAGCTTCTAGAATATTTCATATACAATGTATAATGTTCAATACAAAATTACCAAACAGTCCAAAATGACTAAAAACCAAGAGAAAAATAATAAATAGGCCAGTGCATTTAGACTGTTTATATTGAAATTATCATATACTTAAAATAGTTATAGCATAAAAAACAGGAAAATAAGCAAAATACAGGGAACTTTATAAGAGAATTGGTATTCAGTTTTCAATTAAATGAAAATACTGGTACTAAAAAATAGAACTGAAATTAAGAATTCAATAGGAATACCTAATAAAAGAATGGCCAAAGAGAGAATTAGTAAACTAAAATATTGGCTACTCCCAATCAAACTCCCAGAAAGTTATTTTATGGATATCAACAAACTGATTCTAAAATTTACATGAAGAGGTAAAAGACCCAGAATAACTGATGTATTAATAATATTGAAGGAGAAGAACAAACTTGAGGAACAGATGCTATCTGACTTCAAGACTCACTATAAAGTTGTTATTATCAAGACACTGTGGTATTGGCAAAAAAGATGAATTAATCAGTGAAACAAAATAGAGAGCCCAGAAAAGACTTTCATAAATACTGTCAACTGATAATTGACAAAGAATGAAAGCAAAGGTGAGGTAATACAGCAAAGATAGTCTCTTCAACAAATGATGCTGGAACAACTTGACATTCACATATGGAAAAAAAAAAATCTGGGGACAGACCTTACATTCTTCACAAAAACTCAAAAGTGGATCATAGCCATAAATATAAAATGCAAAACTATAAAGCTCCTAGAAGATAACATAGGAGAAAATCAGATGACCTTAGGGTTGAAGATAACTTTTCAGATAAAACACCAAAGACATAATAAATAAATAATCATAAACTGGGCTTCATTAAAATTAAAAACTTATGCTCTGTGAAAGATAATGTCTACAGAATTAGAAAACAAGCCACAAGCAAGGAGAAAATATTTGCAAAAGACATCTGATAAATAACTTTTATTTAAAATATACAAACAACTCTTAAAATTCAACAAGTAATCAACAAGAGGAAAAAAACACTTGATTAAAACATAGGCCAAAGATCTTAATCAGTTCAGTCACTCAGTCATGTCTGACTCTTTGCTACCGCATGGACTGCAGCTTGCCAGACCTCCCTGTCCATCACCAACTCCCAGTGTCTAACCAAACCCATGTCCATTGAGTTGGTGATGTCATCCAGCCATCTCATCCCCTGTCATCTCCTTCTCCTCCCATCTTCAATCTTTCCCACCATCAGGGTCTTTTCCAATGAGTCAGTTCTTCACATCAGGTAGCCAAAGTATTGGAGTTTCAGCTTCAACATCAGCCCTTCCAATGAACACTCAGAACTGATCTCCTTTAGGATGGACTAGTTGGATCTCCTTGCAGTCCAAGGGACTCTCAGAGTCTTCTCCAACACCACAGTTAGCTTTCCTTTTAGTCCAACTCTCACATCCATACATGACCACTGGAAAAACAATAGCCTTGACTAGATAGATCTTTGTTGGCAAAGTAATGTCTCTGCTTTTTAATATGCTGTCTATGTTGGTCATAACTACTGTTCCAAGGCATAAGATCTTAATAGACACCTCAAAAAAGAAGATATACAATAAGGGTGTCAAATAAGCCTGTGAAAAGTTGTCCCAAATCATATGTTAGAGAAATACAAATTAAAACAATGAGATAGCATTACACACCTATTAGCATGGCCAAATAGAGAAAAATTGACAACACAAAACATTAATGAGGATGTGAGCAACAGAAACTCTCATTCATTGCTGGTAGGATGCAAAACAGTACAGATACTTTGGAAGAAATTTGGTAGATTTTACAAAACTAAATATACTCTTACCATAAAATAGCAAACATGCTCCTTATTATGCACACGAAGGAGGTGAGAAGTTATGTCTATACAAAAATCTGCACATTGATGTGTATTGCAGATTTATTTATAACCACCAAAACTTGGAAGCAACCTAGATGTCCAAGACGTTTGGATGCAAGATGTGGTGTGCCCAAAAAATGGAATAGTAGTGGTAGAAAGAAATGGGCTAGCAAGTCATGAAACTAAATAGGGGATCCCTAAGTGCATATTACTAAGTGAAAGTAGTCAGTCTTGGAAGACTACACATAGTATGATTCCAACAACATAATATTCTGGAGAAGGCAAAATTATGAAGAAGATAAAAAGATTAGTGATTGCCAGAGGTGAGTTGGAACACAATTACACTCATCTCCCATGCTAGCAAAGTAATGCTTAAAATTCTCCAAGACAGGCTTCCCTGTGAACAGTTAAATTCCAGATGTTCAAGCTGGATTTAGAAAAGGCAGAGGAGCCAGAGATCAAATTGCCAACATCCACTGGATCATGGAAAAATCGAGAGCATTCCATAAAAACATCTGCTTTATTGACTATGCCAAAGCCTTTGACAGTGTGGATCACAACAAACTGTGGGAAATTCTTCAAGAGATGGGAATACCAGACCACTTTACCTGCCTCCTGAGAAATCTGTATGCAGGTCAAGAAGCAACAGTTAGAACTGGACATGAAAAAACAGATTGGTTCCAAGTCGGGAAAGGAGTACATCAAGGCTGTCATATAGTCACCCTGCTTATTTAACTTCTATTCAGAGTAAATCGTTTGAAATGCTGGGCTGGATGAAGCACAAGCTGGAATCAAGATTGCCAGGAGAAATATCAATAACCTCAGATATGCAGATGACACCACCCTTATGGCAGAAAGTGAAGAGGAACGAAAAAGCCTCTTGATGAGAGTGAAAGAAGAGAGTGAAAAAGTTGGCTTAAAGCTCAACATTCAGAAAATGAAGATCATGGCACTGGTCCCATCACTTCATGGGAAATAGATGGGAAAACAGTGGAAACAGTGAGAGACTTTATTTTTTTGGACTCTAAAATCACTGCAGGTGGTGACTGCAGCCATGAAATAAAAAGATGCTTGCTCCTTGGAAGAAAAGCTATGACGAACCTAAACAGCATATTTAAAAGCAGAGACATTACTCTGCCAACAAATGTCCACTTAGTCAAAACTATGGTTTTTCCAGTGGTCATGTATGGATGTGAGAGTTGAACCATAAAAAAAGCTGAGGGCCAAAGAATTGATGCTTTTGAACTGTAGTGTTGGAGAAGACTCTTGAGAGTCCCTTGGACTGCAAGGAGATCCAACCTGTCCATTCTGAAGGAGATCAACCCTGGGATTTCTTTGGAAGGAATGATGCTGATATTGAAGCTGAAACTCCAATACTTTGACCACCTCATGCAAAGAGTTGACTCATTGGAAAAGACTCTGATGCTGGGAGGGATTCGGGGCAGGAGGAGAAGGGGATGACAGAGGATGAGATGGCTGGATGGCATCACGGACTCAATGGACGTGAGTCTACCTCAGATATGCAGATGACACCACCCTTATGGCAGAAAGTGAAGAGGAACGAAAAAGCCTCTTGATGAGAGTGAAAGAAGAGAGTGAAAAAGTTGGCTTAAAGCTCAACATTCAGAAAATGAAGATCATGGCATCTGGTCCCATCACTTCATGGGAAATAGATGGGAAAACAGTGGAAACAGTGAGAGACTTTATTTTTTTGGACTCTAAAATCACTGCAGGTGGTGACTGCAGCCATGAAATAAAAAGATGCTTGCTCCTTGGAAGAAAAGCTATGACGAACCTAAACAGCATATTTAAAAGCAGAGACATTACTCTGCCAACAAATGTCCACTTAGTCAAAACTATGGTTTTTCCAGTGGTCATGTATGGATGTGAGAGTTGAACCATAAAAAAAGCTGAGGGCCAAAGAATTGATGCTTTTGAACTGTAGTGTTGGAGAAGACTCTTGAGAGTCCCTTGGACTGCAAGGAGATCCAACCTGTCCATTCTGAAGGAGATCAACCCTGGGATTTCTTTGGAAGGAATGATGCTGATATTGAAGCTGAAACTCCAATACTTTGACCACCTCATGCAAAGAGTTGACTCATTGGAAAAGACTCTGATGCTGGGAGGGATTCGGGGCAGGAGGAGAAGGGGATGACAGAGGATGAGATGGCTGGATGGCATCACGGACTCAATGGACGTGAGTCTGAGTGAACTCCGGGAGTCGGTGATGGACAGGGAGGCCTGGCGTGCTGTGATTCATGGAGTCGCAAAGAGTCGGACACGACTGAGCGACTGAACTGAACTGAACTGAATTCCATTTATGAATACTCCACTTGCAAGGCATAATCATTTTCCAAAGGCCTGACTTCATAGTATCAGCACATTGGGGGTTGGCATATCAACAGGAACATTTTTTAGAGATACATTCAGTCTATAGCAACTATTGCCATAGAATTAACTCAAACAAATACTTCAACAAAGATGTATTGATTTTGAAACAGAATCTCAAACTACATTAATTTTTACTCACCATTCCCTGCTAATACACACATACTTTACTCCCCAAATATAAACTACAATTAGGTCCAGAAACTAAACAATATACAAGCATAAAAGTAAAACTTTCAAGGTATTACTAAAATACTATGTGGATGATGAATGCCTTAAGAGGTAGATTCTATTTTGTATTATTGAGAATCCCTCATTGCTTTTTTTAACTTTTGAGTTTTCTAAGAAAATGTGTTGTAATATAAAAAATATTTTCACTAAGTTACTAAGTATTTGTGTATATTAGGGAAGGGCAGTAACTTGAGGACTGATTAGTGTTGTTGTTCAGTGCTAAGTCGTGTCCGACTCTGCGATCTCATGAGCTGCAGCACACCTGACTCTCTGTCTATCACTATCTCCTGGAGTTTGCTCAAACTCAAATCCACTGGGTCAATGATGCATCCAAACATCTCATTCTCTGTTACCCCTTTCTCCTCTTGCCTTCAATCTTTACCCAGCATCAGGGTCTTTTCCATTGAGTTCACCCTTCACATCAGGAGGCCAAAGTATAAGGGCTTCAGAATCATTCCCTCCAGTGAATATTCAGTGTTTGTTTCCTTTAGGACTGGCTGGTTTGCTCTCCCTGCTATCGAAGGGAGTCTCAAGAGTCGTCTCCAGCACCACAGTTTGAAATCATCAATTCTTTGGCATTCAGCTTTCTTTATGGTCCAACTCTCACACCTATACATGACTACTGGAAAAATCATAGCTTTGACTAGACAGACCTTTGTCAGCAAAGTGATGTCTGCTTTTTGATACACAGTCTAGGATGGTCACAGCTTTTCTTCCAAGGAGGAAATGTCTTAATTTCATGACTGCAGTCACTGTCTGCAGTGATTTTGGAGCCCAAGAAAATAAAGTCTGTCACATTTTCCATTGTTTCCCCATCTATTTGCTATGAAATGATGGGACTGGATGCCATGATCTTCGTTTTTTGAATGTTGAGGTTTTTTTGTTGCTGTTTGTTTATTTGAATGTTGATTTTTAAGCCAGCTTTTCCACTCTCCTTTTTACCTTCACCAAGAGGCTCTTTAGTTTCTCTTCTCTTTTTGCCATTAGGGTGGTATCATCTGCATACCTGACATTGATATTTCTCCTGGCAATCTTGATCCAGCTTGTGAGTCATCCAGCCCAGAATTTCGCATGATGTACTCTGCATATAAGTTAAATAAACAAGGTGACAATATACATACTTGACATACTCCTTTCTCAACTGTGAAATCAGTTGTTTCATGTCTGGTTCTAACTGTTGCTTCTTGTCCTGCATACAGGTTTCTCAGGAGGCAGGTAAGGTAGTCTGGTATTCCCATCTCTTTAAGAATTTTTCATAGTTTATTGTGATCCACCCTGTCAAAGGCTTTACATAGTGAATGAAGCAGAGGAGGACAGTTTTATAAAATTCCCTTACTTTTTCTGTGATTCAACAGATGTTGGCAGTTGGATCTCTGGTTCCTCTACCTTTTCTAAATCCAGCTTGTACATCTGGAATTTCTCAGTTCACATACTGCTGAAGCCTAGGTTGAAGGATTTTGAGCATAATCTTGCTAGCATGTGAAATGAGTACAATTGTGTAGTAGTTTCAACATTCTTTGACATTGCCTTTCTTTGGAATTAGAATGAAAACTGACCTTTTCCAGTCCTGTGGCCACTGCTGAGTTTTCCAAATTTAATGGCCTATTGAGTGCAGCACTTTCACAGCATCGTGTTTTAGCACTTGAAATACCTCAGCTGGAATTCCATCCCCTCCACTAGCTTTCCTCATAGTAATGCTTCCTAAGGTCCAATTGACATCACACTCCACGATGTCACACCATCGTGGTTATCTGGGTCATTAAGATCTTTTTTTGTACAGTTCTTCTGTGTATTCTTGCCAGCTCTTCTTAATCTCTTCTGCTTCAGTTAGGTTTTTGCTGTTTCTGTCCTTTATTGTGTTCATCTTTGCATGAAATATTCTCTTGGTATCTCCAATTTTCTTGAAAAAAAAAATCACTAGTCTTTCCCATTCTATTGTCTTCCTCTATTTCTTTGCATGTTCACTTAAGAAAGCTTTCTTTATCTCTCCTTACTATTCTCTCGAATTCGGCATTCAATTAGGTATATCTTTTCCTTTCTCCATTGCCTTTCACTTCTCTTCTCTTCTCAGCTATTTGTGAAGCCTCCTCAGACAACCACTTTGGTTTCTTGCATTTCTTTTCCTGATTAGTAAATATTTACTTAAAATACACTGGATAATGTGCTAAGCATTTTACCTGAATTATATCATTTCATTCTCAGAACAATACTATTAAATATCATGTTCTCTATTTTAAAAGACAAAAATTAAAGCATAGGGAGTAAACTGTTTTCAAACTGCACAGCTAGAAAGTGACAAGGTCAAGAAAATAGCCCAAAAGTGTTCATGTTTTCTCAAATTAAAATATTTAAGAAAATTCACATGCTTGATATATTGATATTTACTAATTGATATATGATTCTTCACAGCTGAGAGGAGCTACCCCACGCCCGAGGTCAGGAGCGGTGGCCAAGAGGAGCTACCCTGCACCCAAGGTAAGGAGCAGCGGCTGGGCTTTGCTGGAGCAGCAGTGCAGAGAGACCCTGCGTTCAAGGTAAGAGAAACCCAGGTAAGACAGTACGCCCTGAGAGAGGGGATCAAGGCAGACAGACTGAAACTATAGTCACAGACAATTAGCCAATCTGATCTGGCCATATGGGGCCACCCAAGATGGATGGGTCATGATGGAGAGGTCTGACAGACTGTGGTCCACTGGAGAAGGGAATGGCAAACCACTTCAATATTCTTGCCTTGAGAACCCCATGAACAGTATGAAAAAGCAAAAAGATAGGACACTGAAAGATGAACTCCCCAGACTGGTAGGTGCCCAATATGCTACTGGAGATCAGTGGGGAAATAACTCCAGAAAGAATGAAGGGATGGAGCCAAAGCACAAACAACACCCAGGTGTGAATGGGACTGGTGATAGAAGCAAGTTCAATGCTATAAAGAGCAATATTGCACAGGAACCTGGAATGTTAGGTCCATGAATCAAGGCAATTGGAAGTGGTCAAACAGGAGATAACAGGAGTGAACATGGACATTCTAGGAATCAGTGAACTAAGATGGACTGGAATGGGTGAATTTAACTCAGATGACCATTATATCTACTACTGCAGGCAGGAATCCCTTAGAAGAAATGGAGTAGTCATCATGGTCAACAAAAGAGTCTGAAATGCAGTACTTGGATGCAATCTCAAACATGACAAAATGATCTCTGTTTGTTTCCAAGGCAAAGCATTCAATATCATGGTAACTCAAGTCTATGCCCCGACCAGTAGCGCCAAAGAAGCTGAACAGTTCTATAATAACCTACAAGACCTTCTAGAACTAACATCTCCCAAACATGTCCTTTTCATTATAGGGAACTGGAATGCAAAAGTAGGAAGTCAAGAAACACCTGGAGTAACAGGCAAATTTGGCCTTGGAGTACAGAATGAAGCAGGGCAAAGGCTAATAGAGTTCTGCCAAGAGAGCTCACTGGTCATCGCAAACACCCTCTTCCAGCAATGCAAGAGAAGACTCTACACATCACCAGATGGCCAACACCGAAATCAGATTGATTATATTCTTTGCANAAAAAGATGTCCTTTTCATTATAGGGGACTGGAATGCAAAAGTAGGAAGTCAAGAAACACCTGGAGTAACAGGCAAATTTGGCCTTGGAGTACAGAATGAAGCAGGGCAAAGGCTAATAGAGTTCTGCCAAGAGAGCTCACTGGTCATCGCAAACACCCTCTTCCAGCAATGCAAGAGAAGACTCTACACATCACCAGATGGCCAACACCGAAATCAGATTGATTATATTCTTTGCAGCCAAAGATGGAGAAGCTCTATACAGTCAGCAAAAACAAGACTGGGAGCTGACTGTAGTTCAGATCATGAACTCCTTATTGCCAAATTCAGACTTAAATTGAAGAAAGTAGGGAAAACTACTAGACCATTTAGGTATGAGGTAATTCAAATCCCTTATGATTATACAGCGGAAGTGAGAAATAGATTTAAGGGCCTAGATCTGAGAGACAGAGTGCCTGATGAACTATGGAATGAGGTTCGTGACATTGTACAGGAGACAGGGATCAAGACCATCTCCATGGAAAAAGAAATGCAAAAAAGCAAAATGGCTGTCTGGGGAATGCTTACAAATAGCTGTGAAAGATGGGAATTAAAAAGCAAATGAGAAAACGAAAGATACACCCATTTGAATGTAGAGTTCCAAAGAATAGCAAGGAGAGATAAGAAAGCCTTCCTCAGCAATCAATGCAAAGAAATAGAGGAAAACAACAGAATGGGAAAGACTAGAGATCTCTTTAAGAAAATTAGAGACACCAAGGGAACATTTCATGCAAAGATGGGCTCAATAAAGGACAGAAATGGTAGGGACCTAACAGAAGCAGAAGATGTAAAGAAGAGGTGGCAAGAATACACAGAAGAACTGTACAAAAAAAGATCTTCACGACCCAGATAATCATGATGGTGTGATCACTCACCTAGAGCCAGATATCCTTGAATGTGAAGTCAAGTGGGCCTTAGGAAGCATCACTATGAACAAAGCTATTGGAGGTGATGGAATTCCAGCTAAACTATTTCAAATCCTGAAAGACGATACTGTGAAAGTGCTGCACTTAATATGCCAGCAAATTTGGAAAACTCAGCAGTGGCCACAGGACTGGAAAAGGTAGTTTTCATTCCAATCCCAAAGAAAGGCAATGCCAAAGAATGCTCAAACTACCGCACAATTGCACTCATCTCACACACTAGTAAAATAATGCTTAAAATTCTCCAAGCCAGGCTTCAGCAATATGTAAACCCTGAACTTCCAGATGTTCAAGCTGGTTTTAGAAAAGGCAGAGGAACCAGAAATCAAATTGCCAACATCCCCTGGATCATCAAAAAGGCAAGGGAGTTCCAGAAAAACATCTATTTCTGCTTTATTGACTATGCCAAAACCTTTGACTGTGTGGATCACTAAACTGTGGAAAATTCTGGAAGAGATGGGAATACCAGACCACCTGACCTACCTCTTGAGAAACCTGTATGCAGGTCAGGAAGCAACAGTTAGAACTGGACATGGAACAACAGACTGGTGGTTCCAAATAGGAAAGAGTATGTTATGGCTGTATATTGTCACCCTGCTTATTTAACTTCTATTCAGAGTACATCATGAGAAACGCTGGGCTGGAGGAAGCACAAGCTGGAATCAAGATTGCCGGGAGAAATATCAATCACCTCAAATATGCAGATGACAGCACCCTTATGGCAGAAAGTGAAGAAGAACTAAAGAGCCTCTTGATTAAAGTGAAAGAGGAGAGTGAAAAGTTGGCCTAAAGCTAATCATTCAAAAAACTAAGATCATGGCATCCGGCCCCATCACTTCATGGCAGATAAATGGGGAAACAGTGGAAACAGGGGCTGACTTTATTTTTCTGGACTCCAAAATCACTTCAGATGGTGACTGTAGCCATGAAATTAAAAGACACTTACTCCTTGGAAGAAAAGTTATGACCAACCTAGATAGCATATAAAAAGCAGAGACATTACTTTGTCTACAAAGGTCCGTCTAGTCAAGGCTATGGTTTTTCCAGTGGTTATGTATGGATGGGAGAGTTGGACTATAAAGAAAACTGAGCACCAAAGAATTGATGCTTTCGAACTGTGGTGTTGGAGAAGACTCTTGAGAGTCTCTTGGACAGCAAGGAGATCCACCCAGTCCATCCTAAAGGAGATCAGTCCTGGGTGTTCATTGGAAGGACTGATGCTGATGTTGAAGCTCAAACTCCAATACTTTGCCCACCAGATGCAAAGAGCTGACTCATTGGAAAAGACTCTGATGTTGGGAAAGATTGAGGGCAGGAGGAGAAGGGGACAACAGAGGATGAGATGGTTGGATGGCATCACTGACTCAATGGACATGGGTTTTGGTGGACACTGAGAGTTGGTGATGGACAGGGAGGCCTGGTGTGCTGCAGTTCATGGGGTGGCAAATAGTCGGACACAATTGTGTGACTGAACTGAACTGAACTTTCAGGTATAATAGGCACTTTGAATACAAGGATCTTGGGATGGAGTACTAATTCTTCTAGAGAAGAGTAGTCCAATAGAACTTTCTAAGATTATAGAAATGCCCTATATCTGTGCTACCTAATGCAGTAGTTTTAGCCATATGTAGTTATTAAGTACTTGAAATGTGGTTATTAAGTACTTGAAATATGGTTAGTGTGATTGAGGAACTGAATGTTAATTTTTGTCTATATACAATTTCAACTTAACTATGTGGCTGCCATATTGGACAGTGCATTTCTAAAACTTTTGGCTATCATTTTGTTAAAAATTACATTTCTCAGGAGTGCAAAACTGTGTGGTTTACCAGATATATGTGTACTGGATTACATACTTTAGAATACTGATGCCTTCAGAGGCAATTACCAGGGTTATGTGTGTAACTAGGCTTGATAGAAAGATAGAAAAAGAGCTTGAACTTCTGAAAAAATAGATCAAACGGATTTAATACATAAGACTGTGTAAATTATATTGTGAAATGATTCTTTGAAATAAGTAAGTCCCAGAGTTCAAGTTAGGTACATCATAAATATTATTTCTACTTGTTAAATAAAAGTTTTAAAAGATGACCTTCAGTAATGAGGTACTACAAAGAAATAAAGTTATATTATCAATATGAAGGGGGAAAAGTTCACTGAAAATATTTTGTTTTCCAAGTCACTGAGACCAAAAGTCAGCAGGAAAGTATATATACTGAATATCTACAGAGAGATGGCCTCTGTAGTGACATTCAGAGGGAGAAAGTACTCTGTAAAGATGCCTTGACTATAACAGCAAAAAATTTAACTTTATTTTCATGCTACTTCTAACCCTGTTACTTTTTTTCTAATCTAGTGAAACATCATCAAGAGTTAGGGAGGAGATCTATATTCTGAGTAACTCTGAGTAACTCCCTGACCCAATCATGTCATATAATTTCTCTGTGCCTTGATGTATTTGCTTATGATAAAATGTTGGTTAATGTCCTATCTGTAGTTGCCTCCATCTTTGACACTTAGGTCTCCAATAAATGCACCCCTTGTCCTTTAAAGACTTATGCCTAAATTAGTTTCTATAAGCCAAATGGTTCTGTTGTGTAACACATAAGTACAAAGTTTGCCTGAGCTGGTATGTAAGATCTGAGGCATACCCACTTGTGTGGAATTTGAAAACCTATCTTAAAACATGTTTTGAGAACAGGTCTTTAGCCAGTATGTATTGTCAAATGCCTGAATTCCTTTTCAGATCCCTTCCTGGGATAGGGGATAGGGTTGGGGCAGGGTATTCCATAGATGTGATAAGTTTACAGTTCACCCTGTAAAAAGTGAGAGGATGTGGTCCCTCCAATCACTTCTTTCAGGGTCATGGCAGTTTTATCTGATAAGAACACTGAACTTTAACAGTAAACTTGCAATGATTTACATGCTCCCTTTTATTCCAAAACTCATTAAGTTGTTAAGCATACTGTAAAATGCACTGAATAGTCAACTCTTCCCATACACATTAAGATCAACGGAGACTCAACTTCTCCTCTCCACCCATGTGCACACATAAAAATTAAACCATTTACGACTGTTTGGGACTGATATGAAGCAATTCTTGTCCTTGATGTTAGTACCCATTCTTTAGACAAGCTCACATGTTGACATCTCTCATACAATGGAACAGTGAATTCGAGGCCATGATTCCCCTATGACTATTAAATCTTAAAATTCCAGATTTTGACCAAGACTGCAGCAATAGTGCCAAGTAACAAAAATCAAAGAAACCGTATCTGAATTGGTCCAAACAAATATGTCTAGAAGAGAAACACCCAAGGACCTTGCATGTGAAGCAGTCTTAGAAAATTTACAACAGACCTGTCCTCAAGTTGCTTTGTTTTGGAACAGAATAAGCTTAGAAATAATTACAGTGACAGAGTCAGTTCCCCTGGACCTGATCCTTGGCATTGCCAGGAAACTTAATGCTGTTTAAAATGCTGCCAAGAACTGTTGGCTAGACCCTACACAGTTCTAAAAAATTTATCTCAATAGTCATGTAAATCCCTGTTGCCCCAAACCCCACAATGGCTAACAATTATTTTATAGTTGACAAGATTTTCAGCACAGTGTGTTGGAAAGGACCTATCATTTTCAGAGATCTTGGTCTCTTTTATAAGTACCTGGGAGTTCTGCCAGACAACAGACTTAAGTCATTATTATTGGACTGCTGAATGGAAATGTAAAGATATATTTATCCACTATTCTGCATTATATGACCATGGCTACTTGGGGATGGGCAGTACAGTTGGGTTTTTCTTTACATGCTATTAATTATAAATTGGGGAAACCAGAAAATGGATTAATTAAAGCCACGTTAGCCCAGCTAAAGAAAGTACTTGGCAATTTCCTTAAGAAAATTGTAGCAAATATAAAAATGTCAATAAACCTAAAGAGAAAGGAGCTAAAAAATGAAAGATTATTTTATTATCCAGTGTACTTTCTAGTGCTTAAATAATTAATAATAAAAAATATTTAATATTTCCACTTTTGGTTTAACTGTTTTCTCATGTAAAACCACAATGTCTTCTTTTTATAGCTTTGTTAACAACTAAAGACTAATTTCTTCCAAGATCTGTTGCTATTGGTTTAACAACAAAGTAGCTTTGTTGGGTTTTTCTATGTTTGAATCTGTTATCACTTTAAGTTACAATCTCTCTCTGAATTTTTTTAACCTCAATCACATGTATTACATACAATCTGATTCCTTTCTATTTTCAGTTCATTTTTTTTTTTTAAAAGACCACAGAAAGGTTTTATTTTCCTTTCTTGAGTATGCAGACTATGATCAGAAGTGCAATTTCTAGATAGATCAGCAAATAGTTCAAGATGCTGCTGAAGTAGCATTATAAATAATTTACAACATATGAAATGTTTAATAATGTCTCCTAACAAAAATGCAAAATGAAGTCTGCATGGTAATAATACCATGCTTCATTCTAAAATAAATATAGGTACTTCAAATGTGGGCCCTTATTAAGTAAAAATATCACTGTATGGCATGTTTACCTACCTCAAAAATAAGAAATTACACCTACACCAGAGGTATAAAATTACCTGCCAATTATAGAATACTTGATTTTCAAAACAGAAATGTAATAACTAAATGTATATCCACTTGTCTTTTTCAAAAGCATTTGTCACTTCTTATACATTGCTAATACAAGTTTATACAGGCTTCCCTCGTGGCTCAGAGGTTAAAGCATCTGCCTGAAATGTAGGAGACCTAGGTTCGATCCCTGGGTCAGGAAGATCCCCTGGAAAAGGAAATGGCAACCCACTCCAGTATTCTTGCCTGGAGAATCCCATGGGCAGAGAGGAGCCTGGTGGACTACAGTGCAACGGGTCGCAGAGTCAGACACGACTGAACGACTTCACTTTCACTTTTCACTTTCATACATTGCTAAGGTCTCCAATATGCCCATATATCCTCTCTGTCCCCAGTTGTCCTCTCTGAAAACAAAATGTGTAGATGAAAAAAGATCATAAATGCTTAATAATTATTTAAGAACTGATTCACCACTACCACAAAGAAGTACAGTTTGGATTAGTGGATAAAGAAATGTAATAGAATGTTCATTTCAGAGGAAAGAAATGATCAAGATGTATCCTTATCTAAATGTTCAAGAACTTTTCCATTTGCTTTTTTCTTATGTTTATTTAAGTCTACCTTCTGTGTAAAGAAAATTTAGTCTTCTCAAGTAGAACAATTTTTAAAAACATAAAGTATGCCATCCTTGGGATCAATCACCTGAGATAAACCCACTGAAGTTCCACTAGCATCAGTAGAAAACTGTGTACCTAATACCACTGGAGAGAAGAGCTCTCAGTAATCATTTCAATTTGTATTAATCCTCTGTTATAATATGAGAGAAAGTGTGTGTAAAAGAGAACATGTGTGTATGCGGAATAAGAAAAAAACTATCCCAGTCCTACCATTGACTCAGCAGATGGTATATACTATAACAGTTCATTTTATTCATCATTTATTTACTTAAGGAGTGAGTGATAGAAGCTCCTCACTAGAGACTAGAGAAATGTCAGGAAGGTTGAGTGGAAATAGGTGGTGGCGATGATTGATTCCAATGCTATTATCATTAATAAGAAACTTCTCAGTGTAGGAAACATCTGTTTGAAAATTCCACACATGACAAAATTCAAAGAATAATGTCATTTAAGTTTATGAATCTTAAATAGATTATAAAAATTGTCAAATTATGAAGAAGGCAGCTTGCTAAGATGCACACCAATTTCACATGTGAATTTCAATGGAAGAATCCTAAATAATATGATAGCAAGAAGATTTCAGTGTATAGCAAAATAATAATGTAATCAAATATATTTAAATATTAACAAATGTATTATTATAATAAATTCAAATGATGATATGCCAGAATGCAAGTATAGATCAATATTAAAAATATTACAGAGTTCACTTTTAGCAAAATCAGTCAATGCAAAAATTAAAATAATGAATATTAAAATTTAATAGATATTTCTAATTTTTAAAAAGTTTAAACTTGTCTCACCCTCTCCTTCCCCTGCTGAATACATTAGTCTATTTGCTACATCTATGTCTCCAGTCCCTCCCTGCAAATGGGTTCATCAGTATCATCTTTCTAGACTCCATATATATAGAAAGGGTAGGGCAAATGGAGAAAGTAGCGTTGACATATATACACTATCATGTGTCAAATGGATAGCTAGTGGGAAGTTGCTATATAGCACAGAGATCCCATCCTGGCACTCTGTGATGACCTAGAAGGTTGGGATGGGGGGTGGAGGGGTTGTAGGGGTGGAGGGAGGATCAAGAAAAAGGGGATGTATGTGTAATTATGGCTGATTCTCGTTGTGTGGCAGAAACCAATACAATGTTGTAAAGCAATTTTCCTTGAGTTAAAAAATAAATTTAAATAAATAAGTTCAGTTCAGTTCAGTCACTCAGTCGTGTCCGACTTCTGTATACAGCTTCTCCATCTTTGGCTGCAATGAATATAATCAATCTGATTTCGATGTTGACCATCTGGTGATGTCCATGTGTAGAGTCTTCTCTTGTGTTGTTGCAAGAGAGTGTTTGCTATGACCAGTGGGTTCTCTTGGCAAAACTCTATTAGTCTTTGGCCTGCTTCATTCCATACTCCAAGGCCAAATTTGCCTGTTACTCCAGGTGTTTCTTGGCTTCCTACTTTTGCATTCCAGTCCCCTATAATGAAAAGGACATCTTTTTTGGGTTATTTCTGAAAAGTCTTGTAGGTCTTCATAGAACTGTTCAACTTCAGCTTCTTCAGCGTTACTGTGGGCATAGGCTTGGATTACCATGATATTGAATGGTTTGCCTTGGAAATGAACAGAGATTATTCTGTTGTTTTTGAGATTGCATCCAAGTACTGCATTTCGGACTCTTTTGTTGACCATGATGGCTACTCCATTTCTTCTAAGGGATTCCTGCCCACAGTAGTAGATATAATGGTCACTTGAGTTAAATTCACCCCTTCCAGTCCATTTTAGTTCGCTGATTCCTAGAATGTCTACATTCACTCGTGCTGTCTCCTGTTTGACCGCTTCCAATTTGCCTTGATTCATGGACCTAACATTCCAGGTTCCTATGCAATATTGCTCTTTACAGCATTGAATCTTGTTCTATCACGAGTCACATGCACAACTGGGTATTGTTTTTGCTTTGGCTCCATCCCTTCATTCTTTCTGGAGTTATTTCTCCACTGATCTTCAGTGGCATATTGGGCACTTACCGACCTGGGGAATTCCTCTTTCAGTATCCTATCATTTTTTGGTTTCATACTGTTCATGCGGTTCTCAAGGCAAGAATACTGAAGTGGTTTGCCATTCCCTTCTCCAGCTGACCACATTGTCAGATCTCTCCACCATGACCCTCCCATCTTAGGTGGCCCCACATGGCAAGGCTTAGTTTCATTGAGTTAGACAAGGCTGTGGTCTGTGTGATTAGATTGGCTAGTTTCCCATGATTATGGTTTCAGTGTGTCTCCCCTCTGATTCCCTCTCCCAACACCTACCATCTTACTTGATCGTGGGGTATCTCTTCACGGCTGCTCCTTCAAAGCACAGCTGCTGCTCCTTACCTTGGACGAGTCACCCCTCCTGACCTTGAACTGGAGTAGGTCTATTGGCCCTCCTGTGCCCACGCAGCCACTGTTCCTTGAACGTGGGGTAGCTCCTCTCAATCGCGCTTCCTGCATGGTCTGTCACAGCCACCGTGCTTCCTGCGTGGTCTGTCACAGCCGACTATACTAAAATATATTAAAAAAATAAAGCCTATGTTCTAGTTTTACCAATTTTCCCAGTAATGTTTTCTCTTGAACCCTTCCCACCTCTTCCCGCTCCTATACAGGATCTAGTTTAGGATCAGGTATTACATTTGGTTGTCATGTCTCTAATCTCTTTAACCTGGTATTTATATCCAGTCTTTTTTGTTTTAATGCACTTGACATGTTTTGAAAGCATTCAGTCCCTTTTTCCTTTGGGGGGAATTGCGTGACATTCCTAAATGATTAAATTCAAATTAAATATTCCAGCTGGGATATGGCAGAAGTGATATTTTGTCTCAATGTATTATATCTGGTTTCACAATATTCATTTGGCCCTCAGTGGTACTATTAATTTTGATCACCTGATAATTACTGTGAT
>SJXQ01012660.1:186219-295178 GCA_006408695.1 Aepyceros melampus
ATAAGAGACAGGGCGGGGACACTTTGTTTTTCTCAATTAAATGTAAACAAAACAAAAACAAAAACAAAGTTGGATATACAGTAGGACCTTGTTATTTATCCATTCTATACATAACAGTTTGCATCTGTTAACTCCTAACTTCCAACTCATCTCCCCCACCCTAACAACCACAAGTCTGTTCTGTATGTCTGTGAGTCTGTTTTTATTTTGAAGATAAGTTCATTTGCATCAGATTTTAGATTCCACATATAAGTGATATCCTATGGTATTTCTCTTCCTCTGTTTGACTTGAAAAGCAAAAGTTGCTCAATCATGCCTGACTCTTTGTGACCCCATTGACTGGATATACAATCCATGGAACTCTCCAGGCCAGAATACTGGAGTGGGTAGCCTTTCCCTTTCCCTTCTCCAGAGGACCTTCCCAATCCAGGGATCAAACCCAGGTCTCCCACATTGCATGAGTATTCTTTACCAGCTGAGCCACAAGGGAAGCCCAAGAATACTGGGGTGGGTAACCTATCCCTTCAGTGGGTCTTCCAGACCGAGGAATCAAACTGAGATCTCCTACATTGCAGGCAGATTCTTTACCAACTGAGCTATCAGGGAAGCTTATTTCACTTAATATGATAATCTCCAGGCCCATCCATGTTGTTGTCTAGGGGACCAGTTACTCTTGTCTTCAATAGAGGAGATTTTGAGCAAATGTAACTTGGTACAGTCTTCCTGAGGGGAAATTTGATATTCCACATCTTTGATTCCGTCATTTCCCTTTCAGTAATTTACTTAAGAACAATGAATGATGTCCACAAAGGTTTAGCTATAAGGATGCCCATCATAGGCCTGTTTCCAACTGAAAAAACAAAAGCCTTCAAACTTTAAGACACTGAAAGATGAATTATCTACTGACAAAATACTATGAAACAGGATTCACAGATAATCTTATATATTACACAAACGTACACAAATATAGGCACAGAAGCTCTAGAAGATGTTAACAGTCTTAGTAACACTACAAAGTGGGATCATGAAGTGTTTTTTTCTTTTTAAAAATTTTTTGTAATAAAATATTTTATACTACCGTCTATTTTTTAAAATATAGTTACTCCTTTTCTTTTATGTCCTCTTACAAACAGGAGATGGCAAGAGTGAACACTGACATCTTAGGAATCAGTGAACTAAAATGGATGGGAAAGGGTGAATTTAATTCAGATGACCATTATATCTACTACTGTGGGCAAGAATCCCTTGAAGAAATGGAGTAGCCCTCATAGTCAATGAAAGAGTCCAAAATGCAGTAGTTGGATGCAACCTCAAAAATGACAGAATGATCTCGGTTTCTTTCCAGGGCAAATCATTCAATATCACAGTAATCCAAGTCTATGCCCCAATAACTGATGCTGAAGAAACTGAAGTGGACTGAATCTATGAAGACTTCCAACACCTTCTAGAACTAACACCAAAAAAAGATGTTCTTTTCATCATAGTGGATTGGAATGCAAAAGTACGAAGTCAAGAGATAACAGGCAAGTTTGGCCTTGAAGTAAAAAATGAAGCAGGGCAAAGTCTAACAGAGTTTTGTCAAATGAATATGCTGGTCATAACAAACATCTTTTTCCAACAACCCAAGAGACTCTACACATGGACATTACCAGATGGTCAATACCAAAATCAGATTAATTATGTTATTTGCATCCAAAGATGGAGAAGTTCTATATTGTCTGTTAAAACAGTTTGAAACTGATCGTGAGCACCTTGTTGCAAAATTCAGGCTTAAATTGAAGATAATAGGGAAAACCACTAGGCTCTTAAGTTATGACTAAATCAAATCGCTTATGATTATACAGTGGAGGTGATGTACAGATTCAATGTATTGGATTTGGTAGACAGAGTGCCTGAAAAACTATGGACAGAGGTTCATAACATTCTACACGAGTCAGTGACCAAAATCATCTCAAAAGAAATGCAAAATGGCAAACTGATTGTCTGAGGAGGCTTTCCAGATAGCCGAGGAAAGAAGAGAAGCAAAAGGCAAGGGAGGAAAGGAAAGATATGTCCATCTGAATGCAGAGGCCCAGAGACTAGCAGGGTGAGATAAGCAAGTCTTCTGAAGTGAACAATGCAAAGAAATAGAGGAAAACAACAGAATGGGAAAGACTAGTTATCTCTTCAAGAAAACTGGAGCTATCAAAGGAGTATTTCATGCAAGAATGGGCACAATAAAGGACAGAAATGTTAAAGACTTAACAAAAGCAGAAGAAATTAAGAAGAGGTGGCAAGAATACACAGAAGAACTATATAAAAAGATCTTCATGACCCAGATAACCACGATGGTGTGATCACTCACCTAGAGCCAGACATCCTGGAATGTGAAGTCAAATGGACCTTAGTAAGCATTACTATGAATAAAGCTAAAGGAGGTGATAGAATCCTAGCTGAGTATTTAAAATCCTAAAAGGTGATGCTGTTAAAGTGCTGCACTTAATATGTCAGCAAATTTGGAAAACTCAACAGTGGCCACAGAACTGGAAAAGGTTAGTTTTCATTCCAATCCCAAAGAAGGGCAATGTCGATGAATGTTCCAACTATTGTACAGTTGTGTTCTTTTCACACGCTAGCAAGGTTATGTTCAGAATCCTTCAAGCTAGGCTTCAGTAGCATGTGAACCAAGAATTTCTTAAGTACAAGCTGGATTTAGAAAAGACAGAGGAACCAGAGATTAAATTGACAACACTCTTTGGATCATAGAGAAAGCAAGAGAACTCCAGAAAAACATCTATTTCTGCTTCATGGACTATCTAAACACTTTGTGTGGATCACAACAAGTGGGGAAAATTTTTTTCTTAAAGAGATGGAAATACTAGATCACCTTACCTGTCTCCTAAGAAACCTATATGCAGATCAAGAAGCAACAGTTAAAACTGGACATTAAACAATTGACTGGTTCGAAGTCGGGAAAGGAGTATGACAAGACTGGATATGCCACCCTGCTTATTTCACTTCTATGCAGAGTACATCAAGTGAAATGCTGGGCTGAATGAATCACAAGCTGGAATCAAGATTACCAGGAAAAATATCAATAACCTCAGATATGTCAATGATACAGATCTAATGGCAGAAAGCGAAGAGGAACTAAATAGCCTCTTGATGAAGATGAAAGAGGAAAGTGAAAAAGCTGGCTTGAAACTCAAAATTAAAAAAAAACCAAGATCATGGCATCCAGTCCCATTACTTCATGGCAAATAGAAGGAGAAAAAGTGGAAGCAGTGACAAATTTTATTTTCTTGGGCTCCAAAATCACTGTGGACTGTGACTGCAGCCATGAAATTAAAAGACACTTGTTCTTTGGAAGGAAAGCTATGAAAGACCTAGACAATGTATTAAAAAGCAGCAGCATTACTTTGCTGACAAAGGTCTGTGTAGTCGAAAAGGTTTTTTCAGTAGTCATGTATGGATGTGGGAGCTGGACCATAAAGAAGGCTGAGCACTGAAAATTTGATGCTTTTGAACTGTGGTGTTGGAGAAGACTCTTGAGAGTCCCTTGGACTGCAAGGAGATCCAACCAGTCCATTCTGAGGGAGATCAACCCTTGGATTTCTTTGGAAGGAATTATACTAAAACTGAAGCTCCAGTACTTTGGCCACCTCATGCGAAGAGTTGACTCATTGGAAAAGACCCTGATGCTGGGAGGGGCAGGAGGAGAAGGGAACAACAGACAATGAGATGGCTGGATGGCATCACTGACTCAATGGACATGAGTTTGAGTGAACTCCAGGAGTTGGTGATGGACAGGAAGGCCTGGTGTGCTGTGATTCATGGGGTCACAAAGGGTCAGACATGACTGAGCGACTGAACTGAACTGAATCCATACATTCTTCATAGGCCACCCAGCCATGAAAAGGCACAGAGGCCAAGAGTGCCTACCTGTCGTGTCCAGTCCCCTACCCCCCTCATTAGATGCAGAGAAAATTGGGAAGACACCCTTAAGAAGCTGCAAGTGTTTCTATTCAATGAGATTTTGAATCAATGCTAATTTTTAAAGAAGTTGGTTCAGCAGTTTTAGCTGGTATGACCACTGGCATTCTGGAACTTCAAGGCTTTATACAGTTTTACTACCTGAAGCTATTTTGCAGGTCTAATCAATATCTGTTAGTCAGGCTTAAGACCTTTGCTCAGGTGAAAACAGTAATTTTGGAGTTGCTCGAGAGGGTATTGTAACAATTTTGACTTGTGACATGGAGTGTTACATTACCACGTACTCACCACCATCTGCATCTGACCCCGCAGATGCATATTCAGCCTTCTCACTCTTTGAAGATGGGAAGCTCAGGTAGCCCTGCCATGAAAGCTCAGCTGTAAATATGAGTGGTGTCAGCCACAGCTCCAGTCTAGCGGTAGGTGATCCCACACTCAAGGCCTTCTTCCAGTACTCACTCCCACACAGTTCTCATCAGGCCTGGCTCTTGTGAACCAGTCTTCTTTCCACTCTCTTCCCATCTCAAGTGATGGGAGAAGAGGTGAGAAGTGGCAGATTTAAGACACATGACACCCACCTTTTCTTCTGCAGACTTGGGAGAAACCGCCTTCCAGAAAAGTTGTCTAAACTATGTCAACATGTGTGGCCAGGGGAAAGGGATTCCCTCTCTCCACAGCTGAAGAGAAGGCTTTTCCACCAGGATGATTACAAAGCTGGGGCTCTGCCCAGAAGGCAGGGCCAGGAGTCCCCAGGGGAGTGGCCTTCTGCTGTCAGCCCAGCTTGGCCATTCACTGGATATTTGATTTGGAGATGGCACATAGTCTCTGAGTCACAAATCCTCATCTATAAGTAGAGGTGGTAACAACGGACTTGCAGGGTGGTTGAGGATTAAATGAGAGGCTGTGTGGAAAACATCTGACATTGGTGAGTTCAGTAATTGCCATGCAGTTATTACCTTTGAGTCCTGAGGGAGAGAAGCCCTGATGAGGCCTGAGAGAGGGACTCATTGATCAGTCAGTCAGCTTCATCCCCACCCAAAACCTTCCACGCCACATCTATTCCAATTTGCGTCCAAAGAAACTAAGTTCATAAATTTCTCTCTGTTTCCATGTTTCCTTTCAGTAGTTTTTCCTAAACCTCTGATACTTGCTGCAAGTGCAGGACAAGTGAAAATACAATTGCAAATATTACAAAAACAGTAACAAAACTTTGAAAACTTCAGATGAGCTAAAATTGAGCTTGTTTCACTCATGATCTTACCATGGAGATACAGAAGCAACATATTTCAAAGGCAACTTAGAGCAATTTTTAATACATGTTTGCATATGAAGCTAAGTCACAGCTCATAAGAGAGGAAACCAAATGTGTCAGTCTTTTAGGGAGATCTTCTGACTAAAAGAGTCAGGAGGCAGGAGATAATCCCAACTCCTAGGTTGTCACAGGAAAGTCAGGGGCCTGATTCTGGTATAAGGTCTGCCATCACTTGTTTGCTGAGACCTGACCCCATCCTAGGCCCATCATTCCTCAGTGAACAAACAGGCTGATTACATCTTATTTATTTATTTAGTGTTCCCAATCCTGAACCCCCCTCCCACCTCCCTCCCCATACGATTCCTCTGGGTCATCCTAGTGCACCAGCCCCAAGCATCCTGTATCCTGCATTGAACCTGGACTGGTGATTCATTTCTTATATGATATTATACATGTTTCAATGCCATTCTCCCAAATCATCCCACCCTCTCCCTCTCCCACAGAGTTCAAAAGACTGTTCTATACATCTGTGTCTCTTTTGCTGTCTCACATACAGGGTTATCATTACCATCTTTCTAAATTCCATATATATGCATTAGTATCCCACTCCAGTACTCTTGCCTAAGGAAACTCATGGACAGAGGAGCCTGGTAGGCTACAGCCCACAGGGTCGCAAAGAGTCGGACACGACTGAGCAACTTCACTTTCACTTTCATACTGGTGGTTTTCCTTTGGCTTAGTTCACTCTGTATAATAGGCTCCAGTTTCATCCACCTCATTGGAACTGATTCAAATGTATTCTTTTTAATGGCTGAGTAATACTCCATTGTGTATATGTACCATAGCTTTCTTATCCATTAATCTGCTGATGGACATCTAGGTTGCTTCCATGTCCTGGCTGTTATAAACAGTGTTGCAATGAACATTGGGGTACACGTGTCTCTTTCAATTCTGGTTTCCTTTGTGTGTATGCCCAGCAGTGGGATTGCTGGATCATAAGGCAGTTCTATTTGNCTTTTCAGTTCCTCTTCACTTTCTGCCATAAGGGTGGTGTCATCTGCATATCTGAGGTGATTGATATTTTTCCCGGCAATCTTGATTCCAGCTTGTGTTTCTTCCAGCCCTGCGTTTCTCATGATGTACTCTGCATAGAAGTTAAATAAGCAGGGTGACAATATACAGCCTTGATGTACTCCTTTTCCTATTTGGAGCCAGTCTGTTGTTCCATGTCCAGTTCTAACTGCTGCTTCCTGACCTGCATACAGATTTCTCAAGAGGCAGGTCAGGTGGTCTGGTATTCCCATCTCTTTCAGAATTTTCCACAGTTGATTGTGATCCACACAGTCAAAGGCTTTGGCATAGTCAATAAAGTGAAAATAGATGTTTTTCTGGAGCTCTCTTGCTTTTTCCATGATCCATCGGATGTTGGCAATTTGATCTCTGGTTCCTCTGCCTTTTCTAAAACCAGCTTGAACATCAGGAAGTTAGAAAAAAAAAAGTAAATTCAATCAGACTGCTATGACCTTCCTTGGGTTGACAAATAAACAAAGTTTTAAGAAGTAGATTTAACTGACATCTACTTCATCAGCTTCAAGGAATAATAACTGTTCAGCTTCCTCTCTAAAAAGAAAGTATTGCTCATGGATTTATGACTACTGGTAGATAGCAGTGTCAATGGGCCCATCCACATTTGCTCCAACTTGACAAGTGAATACTTACAGAGTTCTATGTTCTAAAACACTGTTTACACTGAACTTTAACAACATATGTAAATTAGAAGCTACAACAATCAACAAGACGTGTTAAAAAAGTGTTTCTAAGGAAATTCAGTTAAATTCTTTGGTTGGGGTAAGGTCAAAGTTTAGAGATACTATGAATCATAAATACCTTAAAATGCCAGGTACCTAAAAAACAAATTTCATGCCATATTTTATGGGTATGGTTTATGCTAAAAAGGATGTAAGTCTCCAATCAGTAGCTCATATTCAAATAAGAAGCCTTGATTCTATAATAAAAGTATGACAAAAGCATCAGTTAAAATATGAGTTTAAAGTGCAAATAATTTTCAATTAATGTAGGTTTTAAATTACTTTTTAATTAATCTACAATCTAGTGGATCTAAATAAAATAAAAAGATGTTATATCATACAATGTGGTAAAACATTAACTGAATTTTCATTAAAAGTTAGGAATAAGACAACAATATCCTTCTTGAAGTTACAGTTAGTACACTTAGTTACAGTTAATCCACTTACCCTAAAGAATAAAGTACAGACATTAGAAAAGATTATGCAAAATGGCATTATTTTCAGATGTTAAAATTTCACATGTGTAAATAATAGCAAATATCCTATAAAAATTATTAGAAAAATAGAAAAAAATTAAAGTACCTAGTTTTATACATATATATAATTCAAAAGGTTTTATATAATATAGATACATATATTATATATATATAATTCAATAGTTTTTTTGGGTGCAAACAATAGCCTATTTGAAATTACAATGGATGAGAGAAGACACTAATATTTTTTTAAGTTCAAAAAGTTTATTTAAGAATAAACTTAACAAAAAATATACAGAATATATAAAAAGTTTGAAATTCTCCTTTCAAAGGGAATGAGAAATTTCAAGTTAAATCACAGTTCATATTTTCAGACTTATCTACTACACAAAACTGTATTTAAAACATAAAACTGAAAATTTTCAAAATCGCACACATGCACACACACACACACACACACACACACATCTCCATTGAGCAGAAATGAAAGAGCAACCTAACGCAAGGCAGGAATGAGGGTTTTTGGCCAGCTGAGCTCTGATTTCAGAAGCAAGCAGAGACAGGAGTTCATTTTCTACAACTTACCAGAACTAAGTGTTCCATACCTTATAAAGCACTGGATCCAGATTGACTTTATGAAAAGAGGAGCTGAAACAAAATTCACTCACATGGAATGGACTTGAAAAGAAGCTAAAGCTATCTTCTGCCTTAGTCTAGGTCTTGTAAGATGCTGACCACCAAGCAAAGGTGAAGGAAACAGACCTGCTTTGTAGACAGCACAGGCAATCCGTCTTCAGCCTTGGGAACTATACCTGGAATGTCCCCCACTGTCACTATGACATGCTTTCTTTCTGACCATTTTTGTTCTTTTTTGATTATGTCATTTCTTTTGATTATATATCATTTCATTTCTTTGTCTAGGTTTTTATTTTTTCCAACAGGTCTTAATAAACTTTTCTTCAAGTTTATCTTTGGAATTCATAATATTTATTGCATTTCTTATTGGAATTTTTTTCTTCACTTATTAGATACTTTTTTTCTATTTCTTTCCCAAGTTCAATTTCTTTTTTCAGTTTTCTTTTGCCCACTTCTGTTTTATTTTCAAACGTCTGATTAACGACAGTTTCTAAAATCTTCAAATGCTTGTTTGAGCGTATTTAATTCTGTTCAGACTTACTGGCTTACAGTTTTCTTATGCTTTGTTTTCATTTTCCAAGGTGAAGAGTGGTTAATTTTCTCAATTATGTGTGAAATTTCATTTACTGATTTTCTGCAATATTTGTATATGGACTTTATCTGTCTTCTATTCATTTGTATGATACTGGAGTATTTTCTGGTATTCACATTATTAATACCTCACTCATCTGCCAGTATAGCAATCAAAATACTTTAGCAAGGAGTTTTTGTTTATTCTGATGTTGGGGGAAGGGTTTCCAGTCCTGTATTTCACTGTTCTGTTTTTCTTGCCTTTCTAAAAATCTCCACTATTTCTACTTAACTACTAGACTGCAAATGAACACTTTCCAGCCCTTTGCATTTCCCACCCCACCCCCCTCAAACAGAAGCTGGGCATTTTGAAGACTGCCTATTTAAATCAGGTCTGTCCATGTAATTGCATCTCTCCTTGTAAACTGGGCCTGTGCCTTTAAATCAGGAACTCTGAAGTCTCTGCCCTGTACCTCTTGCACTGATTTTCACAGACACATTTCCAAGTTTTGGTTTTGTTTCCTTTCAGATTCAGGGAAGATATAATATTTTGAGGAGACTTTCCAAGTCACCATGACAGCTCATTACTTGCCTCCCTCTTTGTCTTCCTCATGATTTTTCTTTGGATATGAGATGGTGGAGTGAAAGATCACTCACTGGAATTTGGTCATTTTTTACCCTTTACAGATAGTTATTTCTACAGTTTTGGCATGTTCTGTCTGCCAGGTATGCTAAGGACATTGTTTTGCATAGAATTTACTTTTCGTATATTTTCTTTCGGGTTAGGGAAGATATTTTTGCAGATGTTAGACAGTCACCATTGTCCAAAACCACAAGAATACCCAGTAAAATTACCTTGAATATGATGAATCAGAGTGGAAAGAAGGCAAAATTCCTACTTTACAATTTCACTATGCTGCTGCTGCTGCTGCTAAGTCTTCAGTTGTGTCCAACTCTGTGCAACCCCATAGACGGCAGCCCACCAGGCTCCACTGTCCCTGGGATTCTCCAGGCAAGAATACTGGAGTGCGTTGCCATTTCCTTCTCCAATGTATGAAAGGAAAAGTGAAAGTGAAGTCGCTCAGTCATATCTGACTCTTAGCGACCCCATGGATTGCAGCCTACCAGGCTCCTCCGTCCATGGGAAATTTCACTATAGACCCAGTCAAATTTCCAAAGTGTTTGTTTGGGGTGGGGATTTCTAAGGTGGAGATAGGGTCTGACAATTTTTTTTGAAAGATCACTTGGAAGATGGAATAAGTGAAGCTACCCATGGAAATGTATATGGGTGAAAGACTAGTCCTATTCAGTATCTCAAATATATATCATAAAATGAATTAAAATTATGTAATTCTGGTCAGGAGTAGACAGGCAGACCACCGAAACAAAATGAAGACTAGAAATAATCAAATACACAGTATATATTGGTATGTGAGAAATATATCATTTAAAATAAGAGGGGAAAAGAAAATTCTTTAATAAATAGTGCTAGGTCATTTACCAGGTCATATGGACAAAACCAGATACTCATGTTGCCACTTACATAAACATTATTTCAGAATAATACAATTTTCAAATTTAGAGCTTAAACAAAAGAATAAATGTACTTTAAGAAAACATTCAAGAATGTTTTTTATGTGATATGAGTGGAGAAGGCCTTGGTAAGCATGCCATAAAATTCAGGAAATATTAATATAAAGTTATACACTGGTAAAATTGATTCTATTTAAATCTAGAATTTCTGCATAGTAACTAATATCACAGACAAAGCTAAAAGACAAATAGGATAAATAGTCCATTATTATGTTTTCAAATACTTCCTTTATTAAAGAAAGCTTTATCTCAAACTATTGAAAAGATCAATAAACAAAATAAATGTCTACACAAGATATGAACAAACAGCTCACAGGGGGAAAAATGGTAAGCCAACACAACTGAAGATGCTCAACTCAAACTGAAACCCAAGACAAAGTATGACACCTATAAAATTGATACTCTCTAGGATTTATTCCTCAACACTTCCATTTTCACTCTCTCTTCACTTTGTGAGTGGACATCCAGGACTTCAGTTAACACCTGCATGTCAGTTGAATATTCATAACAGACTGTATCCTAAGTCCTAGACCCCTCTCCTCCCCATATCTTAACAGTCACGAAGTCCTGACAATTGTACCTCCTTAGTAGCTCCTTACACCAATGTTTTCCACATTGAAGTTAGCAATCCTTCAGTTGATCATGAGGATCAACAGTTTAGAAAAGACATATTAAAAAGAAAATATTACGATATGAAAGAAGCCAATCTAAAACACCATATACTGTATGATTCTAATAATGTGAAATCTGGAAAAGGCAAAACTATGGAGATAGTAAAAACATCAGTGATTACCAGGGATTTGGGAAGGGGAAGAATGAATAGGTGAAACACAGGACATTTTAGGACAGAGACACCATTCTACATGATGCTATAAAGATGTATACACATAATTATTTAGATTTTAAAAAACATACAAACACAGAATGGACAACAAAGAGTGAATCTGAATATGCACCATGGACTTTGGTTGTTTTTTTCACAGAATAGTGTTATTGTGCCCCCCATCAAATTCATATGTTTAAGTCCTAACATTCAACACCTCAGAATGTGACTGTTTAGACAAAAGGCTTAAAGAGATAATTAGAGTACGATGAAGTCACATTGGTGGGCCCTAATCCAATATGATGTTCTTGTGAAGAAAAGAAAAGACTAGGACACAGATATGCAAAGAGGTAAGACCATACAAAGATACAGGAAGAAGACCCTCTTCCGCAACAAGGAGTGATGTCTGGAACAGATTCTTCCCTCATGGTCCTCAAAAGAAGCCAAACTTACTGACATTTTGACCTCGGACTTCTAGAATTGTGAGAAAATACACTCTTCCCTTTAAGCCACCAAGTCTGTGGTACTTATTACAGCAACTCTAGGAAAATTAATACACGGCATGGCATAGGATAGAAAATTGTATGCCACAGGTAGTAAGAGTAAATACTATTTAGTAAAACATTAGTTTTAAGTGTGGGTGTTTGTATATATATATACCAAGTCCTATATATTTCCTAATATAGGTCTTAATTAGAAAATTTTGAAAAACACTGATCCAAATTATTCACTTTATCCTTCCCAATTATCTTCACCATTTCTTACCAGGACTACTTCAAAAGTGTCCTACATGCTCTCTGTGTATACTACTTTATTTAACAAATACTGATGCAAGAATCACCATGCATCAGATATTGGACAACGGCCTGGAGATACAGTGTTAAACAAACAGACCTGGTCCCTGCTCTATTCACTCAGTCTAAAGACCCCTCCTATCTATTCTCCACAGCCCTGAGAGTAAGCCTTCTGAAACACATATTTGATCATTTTTACTCTGCTCAACACCCATCACTGGCTTGCCAATGAGTTTTATAGGAAAAAATAAAAAAGCAAACTCTCCTAGTTCACAAGAGAACTTTCAAGACCTGATACCTGCGTGTAACTTTGGGCACATCAAGGTTCTTATCGATCCCCTGAATTCCAGATGTATTAAATGATGTACATTCAGTTCAGTTCAGTTCAGTCACTCAGTTGTGTCCGACTCTCTGTGACTCCATGAATTGCAGCACACCAGGCCTCCCTGTCCATCACCAACTCCCGGAGTTCACTCACGTCCATCGAGTCAGTGATGCCATCCAGCCATCTCATCCTCTGTCGTCCCCTTCTCCTCCTGCCCCCAATCCCTCCCAGCATTAGTCTTTTCCAATGAGTCAACTCTTTGCATGAGGTAGCCAAAGTACTGGAGTTTCAGCTTTAGCATCATTCCTTCCAAAGAAATCCCAGGGCTGATCTCCTTCAGAATGGACTGGTTGGATCTCCTTGGCAGTCCAAAGGACTCTCAAGAGTCTTCTCCAACACCACAGTTCAAAAGCATTACACTTTCAGAAATAGGGCATGATCTCTCAGAACTTTATGCCCTCAAATAAGCTTCAGCCTTTAGCCTCCTTACTCTCAATTCACTCAGATAACTCCAAGTTATAATTTGGCTCAGTGGCAACTTCCCATCCCCCCAAACCCCTGCATCCTACCTCTAGGCTTTCATCTCCTTCCAAAACTCCTTCAGTGACCACCGTAGTCCAAACTAGCAGCCTAACCACATCACACTAATTGACAATTTTTTTTTGCCTGTCTCTTTCATTAGTTCTGCAAGTTCACTTGACAGTAACTATTTTGTTTCTTTTCTTGCTTTCCTACACATTAACACATTTCCTGGCATGCAAATAAATGGATAAACAGATACTTAGAGGATGGATAGACAGACACTTTGCCATTATGTGGGGAACATTAATGAAATTACTCATCAAAAATTAGAGGTGAACATAATGAAACCCTGCTACTCTAGTGACATACAGAGGAGAGACAAAAATTATAGAAAAATATAAGTTGCAGTAATTGAAATAAGGAATTTCGCTAGACTATATTATGACCTAGCCTGCCTCTGTGAAGCATTTTACTTAAAAATTCCTATCAATGATAAATGAAATTGATTTAAATATTTTAATGATATTTAGAAGTGAATCAGTTTGTTCTCTAGATCTCAAATAAAACAGACATTAAGATCTTACTGGGGACTTATCTCCCAAATGCTAAAAAAGAACTTTTATTTCCCAATTATAGCAAAGCACTAGTAATATAAATAATGGATAATAAATCAGAAAAAAATCTTCCAACTTGGCAAAATATCACATTTATATCATAAGTTGTAACTGTGTTTAATAAAATATAATATACCTATTCAAGATTTTGATTGTTAGCTAGCTAAAGGTTTCTGTTTATCTCTCTGTTGTTATCTAAAGACTATAACCTGAAGATCATTCAAATGGAAGGAAGAGTCCAAGCGCTAGTGTCAAATTTTGCTTAGGCGGCAGCCCCTTCTGATAAATCTATGCCTTCCAGATACCCTTGCTTTTATCCTAGTACTCATCTTACATTATTCAAGCAGTGCTAAATAAAAGTAGGAGGGAGGAAAGAGAAAAGGAAACGAAAGGCAAAACAATGAAGGAATGAAAATCATTAAATGCCTTAGCCCCATCACCCTTTTCACAAACCAGAAAAAAATTTTAGTTTGCAACATTTACTCTTTGAAGAAAATGAAAATGCTTCAGCTCTGTTTTAGAATGGAACATGGGATGATAATCATACATATTATTTAAGCATTGACTGAATATAGGTATTGAACCTGTAGTAATACTGTCCACACAATCTGTTATAACTTCCTACAATTCATTAGTCTTATGGATACTTTCTGCATAACAGATTTCACCATCTCCCTCTCTCAGAACTAAAGAAAGTTCCTAGATGTAGAACTTGACATCCAGTTAGAAAAGATACTTGTACCTAAATGGGACCTATTGATGTAGTCCATACAGATCAAGCTTCCAGGGCAGAAAACAGAGTAGAGAAGGACAGAAAGCTGATCTCAGGGCAGGGGGTGGGGCACAGAGAAAATATCTAGTTCATCATTCAAGTAAGAAAACATGCAATAAAATTCATTTAAAAATGTATCAGGTGTGGAGACAGTAGTAAACCCTGAGAATCCACGGGAGACCTGAGTGGGCCAAACACCCATCCTACTGAAAAATACTGACACCGTCTGTGAACACATGAGGACTTGGATATACTCACTTCCATATTCTACTGCCCAGGCCATCCTAGACCTTCACATACAGCGAATCTTGAGCCAAATTTCCCTCTAAATCCAAGCTTATTAGTAACTACTCTACGCTTAAAAGTGTATCAGTCTACTGTTTCTTAACATCCTACGTTCCATGGACAGATCTTGGGAGTAGCTATCGCAGATGGAGTCTCTCCTCCTAAATCATTCCCAAACAGAAGCAAAAGTGCCACTGGAGCCCACTCTGGTCCCTTTAGGGAAGAAAAACTATAAGCCTTTCTGATAGTACTATTTTTTTTCTTTGCATTATTCCTTCATTCTTCTTTTTTATCAATTACTTCCTATCTCATTGGATCCTTTACAATAGTCTCACAATAGCAATTCCACTATTATAGTGTTATTTGTTATACAATACCTCTAATCCTTGAAACAACATTCCAAGGTAAGTGTTATTATAGTCCATTTTGCTAATGAAGAAATTGAGATTTAGCAAAGTAAATTAACTCTACCGAGAGTAGACACTTCTGTAGGTCAAGATATTTATGCCCTTCTCATTTGTTGAGACTCCTAATATATCTTTCTAATCTAAATAGCTGTGTGACAGAAAAAGCTTGAATGCATATTATTAAGTGAAGGAAGGCAATCTTAAAAGTCTACACACTGTATGATTCCAACTATATGACGTTTTGGAAAAGGCAAACTATAGAAGCAGTTAAAGAAAATCAGTGGTTGGCAGAGGTTTAGCGGGGAGGAGATGAATAGGTGTATTCTTAGGAGATCTTCAGGGCCATGAAACTCTTCTGCATGATACTACAGTGGTGGATACATGCCTCTATACATTTGTCTTCATCCATATAAAAAAAGGAAGGGGCTTCCCAGGTGGCTCAGTTGGTAAAGAATCCAACTGCCAATGCAGGAGACCCAGGCTTGATCCCTGGGTCAGGAAGATCCCCTGTAGAAGGAAATAGTGACCCACTCCAGTTATCTTGCCTGGGGAAATCCCACCACTGAGAAACCTGGTGGGCTACAGTTCATGGGGTGGCAGAGTCAGACACAACTTAGTGACTAAACAACAATAGAAAATACACCAAGAGTGAACCCTAGTATAAACTATGGACTTTGGGTAATGATATGTCAATATGGTTCCATCACTAGTTATCAAATATACCATTCTGGTGTGGGATGACGATGTAGGGGAGGCTCTGTGGAGGGAAAGTCAGATCAACTAATCCTTTACAACAAATCCCATCTCATGGATCAACTCTATGACTCAAGAGATAAGATGTACATCTTGAATTACTGACTGAGTTTAACTAGGGTGACCAACTCTTGTTTGCTCGGGACTGAGCGATTTCCTGGGAAACAGGACTTGCTGTGTTAAAACTGGGACAGGCCAAGGCAAACTGGTATAATTGGCCAGACTAATCTGACTCTAACAAATGAGAGTAAATAATATGGCAGATAGGCTCATATTCTCCATTTTCAGGTTTAATCATTGGTTATTATATAAAATCTTAGATTGTTCCTGATGATAGAAACTTTTATGTCACCTTATATGAAGGAGATCAGCCCTGGGATTTCTTTTTGGAAGGAATGATGCCAAAGCTGAAGCTCCAGTACTTTGGCCACCTCATGCGAAGAGTTGACTCATTGGAAAAGACTCTGATGCTGGGAGGGATTGGGGGCAGGAGGAGAAGGGGAGGACCGAGGATGAGATGGCTGATGGCATCACTGACTCAATGAACTCGAGTCTGAGTGAACTCCGAGAGTTGGTGATGGACAGGGAGGCCTGGTGTGCTGCGATTCATGGGGTCGCAAAGAGTCAGACACGACTGAGCGACTGAACTGAACTGAACTGAACTGAATATGATCAATCAGAAAAAACAGGAAAATAAAGTAGGTAGATTGTAAGGCAGCAAAACTAACCTGTCCGCATGTCTTCGGTGATGAGGAGTTTAGAGCCTTTCCCAGTGCTTTTGCAATTTGAATTACAATGTATCTCCCTATAATCTTAACTAATTAGCCTTATTTACCTAGGGCTATAATAAATAAGTATAATCACTAGTTCATATGCATAGGCAAGATTGCATTCTTCTAATATATCAAAGCAGTGATTCTTCCCCCTTATCCAGTGAATCTGCTCCAGTTCTCGTGGTTTGATATCTAGAAACTTTTTCTATTCTGGTCATCATCTCCTGGATTTATGCCCACTAATCAGTTATTCTCCAAAACTGAATATAATACTCTAGACATTGTCTGGTGCACATAGAATCCAAAGATATGAATACCTTGCATGGATATGTTATTTTTGTTAATGAAACTAAAGATCACATTAGATTTCTTGGAAATCCTGTCTCACTGTAAGTTCATATTGAATGTCTAGTCAATTTAAACTTCCAGGATTATTTTCCCACATAAATTATCAGTAATCTAAGGCTTATGCATTACATACCTGTATAGCTAGGTTTTTACAATATAACTGCTAGACTTAAATTTCATCTGATTGAACTGAGTATCTTCTTCCAACTCATTGGAAGTTTTTGAGTCTTTATCAGCCAATATATTATTCACACATCCTATGTGTGTTTAATAATACTGTGCATATATGAAATGTGATTTTTTTTCAGCTTCCTTCAAGTCATTCATGAGGATGTGGTCAAGATCACAGCCATGGGGCTGACCTCAAGTATAATGACTTCAAGATGATACTGACCTGGTATTCAGCACACTTTAGATATTGTTGTTTAATAAGCTACAAATGTACTTAATGGTGCTATTATTTAGCTCAGATATCTCCATCTTCTCCTCTTGCTATAATATATGACAAGAGACTGTGAAATGCTTTACTGAAATCCAGTTGTAATAAATCAGAGGCAGCCTGATTAACAAACATTGCAACTTTCACTGCTGCTACTGCCACTGCTGCTGCTGCTGCTGCTAAGTCGCTTCAGTCATATCCGACTCTGTGCAACCCCATAGACAGCAGCCCACCAGGCTCCTCTGTCCCTGGGATTCTCCAGGCAAGAACACTGGAGTGGGTTGCCATTTCCTTCTCAAATGCATGAAAGTGAAAAGTGAAAGTGAAGTCGCTCAGTCGTGTCCAGCTCTTAGTGACCCCATGGACTGCAGCCCACCAGGCTCCTCCATCCATGGGATTTTCCAGGCAAGAGTACTGGAGTGGGGTGCCATTGCACTTCCACTAGCAAAAGTAAAATCAGGTTTGTCATAATTGACACAAGCCCAAGGTGGTTCATGTAACATTTCCAAATTGCTGACAAATCTTCTTTGGGATCTAGCAACAATAAATCAGATTCCTGGGAATTTTCAGGAATTTCTGAAATCTTAAGTTACTCTTGAAATACTTTCAATATTATTCATACTTTTTACTCATCATTAATGATATTTAAAAACATTACGTAATAAAAGATATAGGTTTAATAGTAAGTATGTAGGCTATAGCAAACATACAATATAAGCTAATGCTGTTGGATAATATTCAAATAATGTAAAGTGACTTAGCAAAGTCACCAGCATTACCCAAAATTACTTGCTGAAATTGCCATTGTTAGGATTTATTTTCCTTCAAAACCATTTTTTGGAATGCTACTCATAAGATTATATATCATATAATATGCATATATACTTGTTAATACTTATTTAAGAATGCCAAGTAACAGCAAATAGAACCACAGACACACAATAGGTAGACTCATGATTGCCTGACCATGACTGCTTCACTCAGACATGGTCCAGAGATACAAACATTAGAACAGCAAGATTCTCTTTGTCACTTATATCACAAACTGAAATACTGTTAAGCTACATTTGTTTTCTTTCCAGTTTGCAGCTTCTTCCTGACAGAGACAGAAGCAAGCAAGAGTACTGAACAGCATTTCTGTCACTGTCATCCTGGCTGCACCACAGGCAGTCCCTGACTGATTCCTCTTTCCAGAATTGTTATAGATTGGCATCTTTCTCAAGCCTCAGGATATTTAGAGCCTGGTGTATTTGTAACATTTTCTTACAGTATTCTAGCACAATTTTACACTGACCCCTTACTGGGGATGCGTTCCTTTACTCTTTACATGTAACCTTTAAAAATATCTGAGCTTATCTACAAGCAGTCACATGGGTTCTCTCTTACCACCACCACCCCTACACAGGCCTTTTCTCTTTAGGGTCCATGGTAATTGAGAAAAAAATGCAAACTGTTTTCCTAGAAGAACCCGGAAGCCTGGAAGAGTAATTAACTTTTAGTAGAAACTCAAACATCACTGCTGTTGCTATGTATTTCTACCTCATTTTAGCTATGATTAATTTTGAATCCTTTGTTATGGAACCAAAACCTGATTTTCTCTCAACTTTACCTTCAAAGATGCTGGGATCAGGTCTGACCAAATCCACATTTCCCTTCTTTACCTAAGAAGAACTTCTATTGTACCTTGATTATTTCCAGTCCAAATTTCCTGACACTGTTCTTATACAAGTTGTTTTTTTCTTATTAATTAAAGTACAGACCAGCAGTTTCTTTTAAAGTTTCTTAATTATGAAATTCATTTTTGGCTAGGAATGCTAATCATGTACCAACTCCTCTGTTTTTAATAGGACACTTTTAATAATGTGTGGACAGTAAATGAAAATCTGCCACACCTTTGTGTCTTGACACTATTAATTTTGCAAACTTTATCATGATAATTTCATTCCTATTCTCAAATCTGACCAGGTATGTTATAGTCCATCCCACAAAAAATAACATGTATATTTTTCTGTCTTTATATCATCCCCAAATGTCTCTACCATCATCACCCTCTACCCTATTAAAAATGGATTATCTTACAAAAACTGTTCTGACCATCCAATGAATTTAATTTGGTGAAGAGGAGAGGGGAGGGAGCTTATTTTTCATGTCACCAAACAATTCTCTGATACCAGCTGGGAATCCTATAATTCAACTCAATTCTGACACTATCTACTGGGGGACAGCATCAAACTCCACAGATTAAGGGCCCACATGACTGCCTTCCTCTTCAGATGTCAATTGCAAACTCAGCTTGTCACCTGCACTCCTGAACATCCAGCTATAGATTGAAAGGTCCAACAACCCCTTTCTTAGGTTACAAGAGTTAAATCCTAGAAGACTGATCCCCTCCACACTTCAGACGTCAATTACAAGACCATACTGTTACCTGTGCTTCTGACCTCCTTGGGTTTGATTAGTTTGCTAGGATGGCTGCAGAACTCAGAGAAACATTTTACCTACTAGCACACCAGCTTATTATAAACTGATGTAACTCAGGAACAGCCTGATGGATGTGGTGCACAAGGCAAGGTTTGGAGAAAGTGTGCAGAGCTTCCATGCACTGAGAAACCAGTCTCCTCAAATCTCCACATAGTCACCAACCCAGAAGCTCTCCAAACCTAGTCCTTTTGAGTTTTTAATGGAGGCTTTATTACAAATGCATTATTGATTAAATCATGGGCCAAAGGAGACTGAACAAACCTCTTTCCTCTCCTTGGAGGTTGGGAAACTAGGAGAGGTGATGGGGAGGGCTTGTGGGGTGGGGAGGAGGGTTGAAAGCCTCTAACCACACAGTCTGCTCTTCTGGAAAGCCCCATCCTTATATACATTCAAAAGTCACCATTAAAATATCAAAAGACACGTTTATGCTCTCTTTACTTAGGAAATTCCAAGTTACTTAGGAGCTCTGTACTAGAAATGGGGACACAGCCCAAATGTATGAATGTGTTTTAAACCCCAACATCACATCCAACTGTGCACTTGAATTCCATGTTGCTTGAATAAGATACATCTTCCCTTTGCCACATTATATTCCTAAACTTCTACCCATTAAGTCTTAGTGATACATGAGTTTCTTTCCATCACTCAAAATTAAATTTTCAGATTTCTTGTTTATCATTGAACAACTGGGATCATAATTTCAGTCCTGATCATCCCTTGATGCCAGTGCACCCTCCATCATTGTTCTGCCTTAGACATCTATTGTATTCCACAATAGCTGAAACTTACAGCACTTCATTATTTCCCAGAATGTAGTTATCTCTACAAGCTTCAGTTTAATTTCACCTGAATAGACAATCACTTCTTCTGGTATACAGTCTTTTCCATTTTCAAAATATGCATTTGATCTTTGCCAAATTATATAATCTCCACAAAAAAATAATCCATTCTTTGAGAAAGGTTTAAGATATCATGAAAAATCAATTAAAGTCATAAAAGTCATGATTAATAAAAATGTTTAAAATAATTTTTCAGTTTCCTATTGGTAGACTTTTCAGGTACAGTATATGGAAATAGCATTTATCATTGGTTATATAATTAACCTCCATATAAATTAAAAGTTATTAGTTATTAGTGGGTTTTATATATTATTTTTGCCACTTTTTTTCCATGATATCTTAGTTTTCTAGAAATTACCTACCAACAAGTGTGTCAAAACTTCATACCAGGAAACTATTAATCCCCACAATGTGTTCATTCCTCCTGGTCTAGGCAACAGAGTTTTGTATCTTTGCAGCCATTAAGGAATGCTCCTCATGGTTTCAGGGATGTTGAAATCCCACTCCAGAAAATCTGGTTTCAAGTTCCAGATGTTACCAGGATTTATCTCAGTAGTTTATACACAGATTTCTTTGAAATATCCACTTTCCAATATCTTCATGAAACTTCTAAATCTACAGTCTCCACAGAAACATTTTTCTCTCCTTGTTTCCTTCTTAAACCACCTCGCCTATCTTTTTAAAAATTTTATATTTTTAAATAAGCCAGATATATGCACATATTCTCCAAATCTTTACCTTCAACTTTGAACATGAGACCAGTATACATTTAAAGCTCCTACTTTCTTGCTTCAGGAAGAGAAATCTAGGCCATTTGCTTGAGGTGATTATTCTCTGCACCACTAATGTATGGCCATCACCTCAAAATTCAGCAGCATAGAGTAATCATTTATTATTTCTGACAGTTCTTTGTGTTCATTGGGCAGTTCTTCTGGTCTCATCTGGCTCATTCATGGGGTTGCAGTCAGGTAAGATGTAGAATGACTGGAATTAGTTCACCCAAGGTATAACAACAAGGTACACCATACAACTTCAAAACAATAATAAAAGGGGCTGAAAATCAGCCTATTTTTGATTCTCACCACATGCCAGTGCCTCTAACTAGTGTCAGTTATTATTCCTCACTGGAAAAAAAAACTGAAGGAAGCTGTCTTGGCCTTTTCAGGCTGCTTTTTTTTTTTTCTTTTTTTTTAATTAATTTTTATTTTTTAGTTTGTTTTGCTTTACAATACTGTATTCGTTTTGCTACACATTGACATGAATCAGCCACGAGTGTACATGAACTCCCAATCCCGACCCCCCAGGCTGCTTTAACAAACTGCCATCGATTGGGTAACTTATAAACAACAGAAATTCACTTCTCACAGCTCTGGGGCTAGAAGTCTGGAGGGCACAAGCATCATCAGATTCTGATGGGGACCTACTTCCTAGTTCTTAGATGCTGTGACCTCACAGGGCAGAAAGTGAGAGGGAGCTCTATGTGGTTCCTTTTATAAGGGCACTAATCCCATGCACAAGAGCATCACCTTAATAACCTAACTGCTTCTCAAAGGTCCCACCTCCAAACATGACTGCGCTGGGGATTAGGTTTTAACATATGAATTTTTGAGGGGCACCGTCTAGCATTAGTCTAGTTTCTAGACAATGCTGGAGCTCTTGACTTTTAATAATATGTATTCAAAAAGTTTCAAATTAGTATATTTTATTACTTATCCTTTAAAACATTGTTTTCTACTTGGAAATTAATTTGGAGAACTTACTAGACCTGGCAACCTCACCCATACAAGGTCAACTACAGATTTTTCTTTCAAAAATAATTTCATAACAATTGGGAGTTGCTCAAGCTTTCATTAGACACAGTTTATATCTCCAACTCTTCTATGGCATTATATATTCTTCTGTTTAAGATTTGAATTTAACAAGGATAGAATGATGGAATAGAAGGAAGTCAAGCTTTGTTTCTTTGTGTTTACAATCATTGTCCTATGACCACTTAGAGATATTTATGTAATAAAAGATTTTAAAAGTTGAGGCAAAGTGAGAATTGTTAGAAATAATATTTTTCTTTAGTACATACAATTTTTAGTTTATATACAAAATATTTTTCTCAGTGTGAATGAGTATCTTTGAAATTGACATAATTTTGCCAGTTGTTTGTTTTAAAATTAAAGATTATGCCAAGAAATTATTGTCATTATCATTATTATTATTGAAAATAATTTTGTCATGGAAGAGAGGAAGTGTTGAAAGAATCCACTTGGAGTGTCAAATACTCAAGGCATACCATTAGCTGGAAAATGCAAAACACACTCATAAGTCTGGAGTTTGTGCCAGCCACCTGCTGGGATGCCTGTATCTTCACAACACGGCTTATCCTCCGTAAGTTTGACCAGTTTCCTCACAAGATGAACTCAGCTTAGCATTCCTAGAAAGTAAAGTGGAAGCTGCAAGGCCTCTTAAGACCAAGCAACAGTAGCCAAATCTCACTTCCGCTGCATTCTACTGGTTAAATCATAAGAACAACTCATACTAAAGGGTTGGGCAAATAAACTCCACCTCTGTATAGAGGGGACTGCAAGTTTCAATAATATATAACTACATAACCTTCCCTCAGAGTTCCCTTGCAGTGCAATTTTTAAACTCTCTAAGTAAATTGTAGTGGAAAACTCATTTATTTCCTCTTACCTAGAAACTGCAGTATTAGGTTCCCTGTGTGGTAGGAGCTCCTGGAAATGTTGTCTTTAAGTCTGCCTGGCTGCTCCTCTTTCCCTTGGGTAATTACTACTAATTACCCCTAGTGTCTGCAATTAATACCAACTGACCTCAGCTGTGTACCCCCAGGCTCTGGCCTTACACTCACTCAAGCCCTTAAAGACCAAGTATTTCAAAAATGTCTTGTTTGCCTCTTTGACCTTTTCTTCATTCTTTTCAGAACTCAATTCTAGTCAGCTTGGCAGGGACAATTAGGGTCTGTCTGTAAGATCTCCCATAGGAAAGGATTATATTTGCAGCAATTTAGTTTGGCAGTGACAGTAAGGGATAGAACAAGAGCCTAATTAATAAGAAGTTGATTTGATTGCAGACCACATCTAACCAAAGCTAGAAGGAACGCTTTTTCCCTCTGACCTTTCACTGTGTGTGCTCTCGATCAGTCATGTCCGACTCTTTGCAACCCCACGGACTGTGGCCCGACAGGCTCCTTTGTTCATGAGATTTTTCAGGTAAGAATACCAGAGGGGATTGCCATGCCCTCCTCCAGGGGATCTTCCCAACCTAGGGATCGAACCCAGGTCTCCCTCATTGCAGGTGGATTCCTCACCGTCTGAGCCACCAGGGAAGCCCCAGACTTCTCACAGCCATTTGTTTTGCCCCTTTTATGGCAAATTCACTTTTAACTTTTATTATGCTTACTTGTACACTGAGCAGCTCTCTCCTGGTAGACTTTGTCTTCCTTGTCTTCCTTGAGGGCAGGGTTCAAGTTGCCCTCTACTTAGTATCTTTCATAGATCTTAGTCAATTTGATAATATAATATGGTGAGCCCCAGTAAATATCTATGAATAAATGAAAGTATTTGCTATGTATTACTACTCGTGATTCACAAACAGAACTTAAAAGTAGGTGTAACCCTTAATGCCTTACATGAAAGAGGTAAATAGCATAACTGATGAAAGATCAGTTAACCAAGGGAAGTGGTAATTAAATGTGTAGACTTTGATTCTGGTTTTCTATTCTCAAAGCTAATATTTCATCTTCTAAAATGTAATATCATCCACAAAAGAAAATCATTATTCCATGTTTCTTGAGGTGTAAAGAAAAAAAACAAAACACACACTTTCATTTCCTGAAGCTTCTAACAGAAGCAGGAGCATATACGTTCTTCCTCACAGCCACCCTCTAGACCATAGCAATGCTCATCTTTGTTCTCTTAGCCTTGCTGCCTTTTCATTTCCTTCAGCTATGCATGTCTTCAAGTCTTTTGTCTGCTGCCCAGAGAATGAGTATTATCTTAACGAATAAATGACCGCTTGAGGAAATGAAATTGTACAATCAATCTTTTCACAAATCTGTTTAATGGTTATTTGCAAAAGAAGTGAAAATGCTGAAGCACTTCTTGTTTTTAAGAATACGAAAAGAAAAAATATATATCCAACGATCCAAAGTAGTGTTGCTCTGACTAAATTTATGACATAATTCGTATCACTTCATTTAAATTTGACTTATTGTCACTTGTCGGTATTATGTAGATCAATGAACCTCATTCTTTAGATAACAGCAGAACCAGCTGAAGTGCTTTTCAAAACACAAACATCCCTCTCCTAGAGACTTTTATTCACCATGTCTGGGCAGGGGCTCAAAACATGTGCATTTTTAATAAATTCCCAAATGATGTCAAAATTGGTGGTCCAGGGACCACACTTGGAGAACCTCTGACTATAACAGCCTTTATGCATACATGGCTCCCCACCCACACATTCCTAACTCCAACCTCTCATTAGAAAATCACATGTAATTCTGGATAATTCATCACCTAGTAAAATACTTAAAACCATAGTTATTTATAGTTAAAATGCATCTATCATTAATAAATGCACAATTAAAAATAAATAAATGTAAATCAGAAATGATTCAATAAATATTACATGATCAAAATTTTAAATGTTTCAAAACCATAGGCCATTTTACTAAATCAGTATATCAAAATGATTGACCACATACAAGTATATTTCAATAAGGAGAATTACACTATGCTGTTTAACTAAAATACCACATATAATGTTATTATGAGAGACCCAGTGACTTAGATGGTAAAGAATCCATCTGCAATGCAGGAGACCTGGGTTGGTCCCTGGGTCAGGAAGATCCGCTAGAGAAGGGAATGACTACCCACTCCAGTATTCTTACCTGGAGAATTCCATGGACAAAGGAGCCTGGTGGGAGTCACAGGAGCCTTCGCGTCTATGCAATCGCAAAGAGTTGGACACGACTGAGCAACTAAACAAGTCCCTGACAATGTACCATGTGTCTCTCACACACTGCTATTATATCTAAGATAGTTTCACTTTGGGCGTAGGGGTAGAGAAAGTGTCAAGATCTCTGAAGGGAGAATATTATCTGGGCCATGAATAAGATCTTTCAGAGAATATTCTAGGTAAGGGCCAAGGACATAATATGAAGGAAAAAGAGAAAAAAGATTAAGTTGCCAGGCAAAAGCTTTTGCTCAAAGTAAAGAGAAATATTAAAAAAAGATGGAGTCTAGTCTCCATGGTGGTATAGAAAATATGGGTCTCCTCACTATAGTCCTCAAACTCACATCTTCACACCTGCTCTTCCGGGGTTTCCAAATTAGACACCCGCCTTGTGCTCCTTGTATTCTAGGGCTACCCTCTGCTGTGTTCTTTCTATCACTCAAGTCCTTAACAAATATTTATTGAATAAGCAAATGAATATATGGCAGAGATAAAGGCTATAAATCTAGAAGATGAGGGTAAACTCATTCTTGCTCTGAAGTAGGTCAGGTGCTGTTTTGGCTAAGAATGCTCTTTATCATTGTAGTTAGAGGGAGGTGACCACAGACCGCTGTACAGGGTGTGCCCTGTAATAGTCCAGAGGCATCATTCATGTAGGCTACAATGTAGATGGCAATCCCAAACACTGTGGGAATACCACTTGCTTAACTGGACACAGAGGTCCTGTGGAGCAGCAAAGGAGAGAAGTATGCAACACGGAGGGCTGAGTCTAGGCTACGGAGAAACTCTATAATATAAGAGCTAGGAATTAGGACTTAGGATAAGACAAATTCTCGTCGACTCTTAACTTACATGCTCTGAAGCACAGAGTTAACCTCTCTCAACCATAGCTCACTCATCTGTTATGAGGGCTGAACAAGATCCTTCTTGTATTATCTGCAAAATACCTGGAAATATACCTTTCTCAACTGGTTTGACCTCTTCTCTCCATGACCTTAAACTGCTTCTGATTTCATATTCAAAAGCAGAGATATTACTTTGCCAACTAAGGTCTATCTAGTTAAGGCCTTGGTTTTTCCAGTAGTCATGTATGGATGTGAGAGTTGGACTCTGAAGAAGGCTGAGTGTCGAATTGATGCTTTTGAACTGTGGAGTTGGAGAAGACTCTTGAGAGTCCCTTGGACTGCAAGGAGATCCAACCAGTCCATTCTGAAGGAGATCAACCCTGGGATTTCTTTGGAAGGAATGATGCTAAAGCTGAAACTCCAGTACTTTGGCCACCTCATGTGAAGAGTTGACTCATTGGAAAAGACCCTGATGCTGGGAGGGATTGGGGTCAGGAGGAGAAGGGGACGACAGAGGATGAGATGGCTGGATGGCATCACTGACTCGATGGACGTGAGTCTGAGTCAACTCCGGGAGTTGGTGATGGACAGAGAGGCCTGACGTGCTGTGATTCATGGGGTCGCAAAGAGTCGGACACGACTGAGCGACTGAACTGAACTGAAATGAACTGTGGGGATGTTACCTCCAGTTTATTTCTGGTCCTGGAACTAGTTCCTGCCTGGCTGGTTCAGACTCTCCCAAACTCCTGCTGTGACACATTTGGTAATTTTGGCCTCATGTGTCACAAAGAAATATCAAAGGTCTGTAGTGTGCTAGTAGTTATTTGACAGTAAGTATGCAGTGGGTGTGGGGGGTGGGGTGTGGGGGAAAGAGAACCCTGATTTATACTGTTTGCCAATTTCTATGGTGTAAATACTCCCTACTGTGCCAGTTTCAAGTGGCCAAGAATAGCACCCCACTCCAGTACTCTTGCCTGGAGAATCCCAGGGACGGGGGAGCCTGGTGGGCTGCCGTCTATGGGGTCGCACAGAGTCAGACACGACTGAAGCGACTTAGCAGCAGCAGCAGTAGCAGCAACAAGATGAAATCACTGAATACAGAGTTCAAAAGAAAACTGCAATCAGCTTTCATATGCCTATTGGAGCTGCTCCAGATGGCATTACAAGGTAATCAAGGACAGCCATCACTGCCACCACTTAACACCTTTCTCTGGCCTCTGTTTCTTCTGTCTTTTCTTCTTTTCTATGACAGTCTCCCACAGTTTATTTCCCATTTGTCTGCCAACTCATGGTACTTACCAATGTCGCTCAAAAGTTTCATCACCTTTGCTTAGCCCTATCGGCAGCCTCAAGACTTAAACTTCTGATCTCTATAGTTAATACACATGACCAAAAGAGTACCCAAATATAACCAACCACCAAATGAGCAAAGAGTTCTGGGACTTCACATAAAACTTTCTAGAGGTTAAAACCAAAAATCCCTGGCTATTAAATTTGTACCTAAAATGAGACCATAATTGCCCTTCCAGTGTCTCTATTTTCACAAAGGGATTACAAATGTTTACATGGACTGCTAAAGTAAGAGAAAGCAGTAATGGTAGAGAAAAGAGTCTTAGGATGGGTTTAGCTCTGCAAGCCCCAGGTTGGGTTCAGATTTTTCAATTTAAAGTTTTGTGTGAATATTCAGTCCCTTTGAATTGTGGGTGAAGTAGAAATACCTCCTGTGGATAGGATTATTTCCAGAACAAATATTAGCCCACACCACATTTGAAAGATTTTCTCTTCCACCGGATCTAATCTCTCCTCAACACTCTCCCAAAAGCCTTTGTAATAAACCCAGAATCTTCTTCCACCATTCTACCACATGCACGCCTAGCCCCAGCCATTCCCATTAAAAAGAAAGAAAAGGGTAACACGTAAGCATATCAAGTTAAATGAGTCTTTGCCAAAGTGTGGGAGGCAGGGGCCTCTGAGGGTCACGCTACATAAAGGGCATTGTGGATAGGTTCCAATTCAAGGCCTCCTTTCAACAGCTTGAGAATTAATAGTCAGAACAGTCAAGAGAGAACAGAGTGCTCTGTAGCTGCAGTCCAGTAATAATGCCCTTTCAGGATAGTTGAGGTGCATTTATAAGTTTTCTGCCTGGTTTCAGAGACAGAGAAGTGCTTAATATGGAGATCATCTTACTCTTAGATATGAATTGTATAATTCAATTCCCTGGAGTCTAATGCAGAGCAATTGCTTCATATTAGAGCAGCTTCATTATGTGCTCTGTGCTTTAAATGTTCACCTCTCTGTTTGGGTGCTCTCAGCTCCTAATAAGAACACTTTGAAATGGAGGCATCATTGTAAAAACAATCTTGGATTTAAACTTTTGGATAGACAGTAAATCAAGGTATACAGCCATCTCTTTAAAAAGCCACTGGAGCCTGAGGGAGGCACATAAAATGCTCTGTTTCAAAACAATTTGGCTTTGTGTAATATATGTTCCTCATTTTCTTCACCCTGTTTCTATCATTGAATCTGTTTAAATTTAATTGGAATTTTCCTATAGACTGCTGCCTGATGAAAAAATGGTAAATAAGGTGTTCACTTTGCAGGTGCTGACTGCTTTAAAAATACATGCAATAAAATACAGATTTACAGAACAATTAGAAAGTAATTATTTGCATTAGAAAAGAACTATTCCATTACAAAAGACTTCATGCATTTTTTAAATTACTGTATTTCAATAGTGCAGTTCAAATGTTATTGATTTACAACCACTGAAGAGAAGAGAAGAATCTAGAGAAAGAAAACTAAAAGACATATGAAAGATAAAAGTCCCCTAATTTTTTTTTGGTCAAGGATTATATATGCCACTAAGTGTAGACTCAAATAATAATGACGACACTATTGTCAAAAGTTCACATATTGTTCACCTAGACCTTCTAGCCAGAGCATTTATACCTCCTGGGCCAACACTGAAGTATATCAACAAATTTAGCTGGCCCAACAGACAGAGCTGGAAAACATCCTCTGGCCTTAGATCAATATGCAAATGGGGAAGGTAGGACCTGGGTCTCCTGGCTGTGATCTAGATATTCTGCCCAGACTCAATTCCACTAACTCCAGATGCTAGCTAGGACTCAAACTCAGAAGGATTAACTGGGCCCAGCTGTGGTCTTCATGCTCCTAGTCCTACGTTCCTATCACTTTGTCCCACCTGGCCCACAGGACCTTTTCAGGAATGAGGGAAGAAACTGAGGTAGAATCAGATAGATGTAATAATACCATCTCCCTAGGTGGGACCTCCTTGCTGAATGTGCCATTTAGCAGCTCTCTTGAATGAGTCTCTGTACGTGCCCACTTACAGGGATTTCCTTAATTGTTGGCCACTTACCACCTAATCTGAGCTTTTCTCGTAGCAACCAGAGCTTTGGATTTGTATCAGCTCTACAGCTCCCATATCTAGTAAATATTTTCAGTCTTGCTATGAACCCAGTTCCTCCCATCTCCCTTTACCTGCCTCTTGTCCTGACAGCTCTAGAATGGTAGGTACACCTAATATGCTCATTGCCCAATGCCCACCAACTGATGGGAAGTGTCATGATCACAATGACCCATTTAAGGCAATCCCACATCCTCCAAATTTGTTCTCCACTTGTTCTTTTTTGGGTTCCCATTTCTAATCTTTGGTATCATCTCTTATTTACAGTTCTGACTACAGGAGACATATTTTATGGCATGATCTCTGCTCACCGTGATTCTTTTTTCTCCAGGAACTTCCCACCTCTTCACAGGGTTGGAAAGTAAGATCTCAGCAATCAGGTTTGAACAAGGCAAAAATGGGCACATGATTAAAACTAGGTCAATCACATTCTTTCCTAGGAAACTGACATTGGAAATGATAGTGTCTTGTGTTATTGGGCCTATAGCATGTAAGCTCAGGAGGCAAGGACAGCATATTTTCTACTATGTAGACTGAATAGTAGTGAAAGAATATCTGTAGAAAAAAAGAAACAGCAAATGTCTAGAATGTAACCAACATAAGAGAGAGATGCAGAAAGGGAGACAGAAAAGCACAAGGAAAATACCATAGGTTCCCAAAAGTCTTCTATTACCATAACTGGAGACCAGCTGATTTTTTTTTTTAATCCAGAAAGAGACTCCTCTGTATCTTTATATATACTCCAATATTTGATGAAACTTTCATGCTTTTTAATTACATGGGCATGAAGAAACCTGCTTAATATGTTGCCTTCTAGTCTCTGGTTTCTTCCGCATGCCATTTAGTCCTTTTCTAGGACTCTGAATTTGAACCATGAATTGCCCTCTTTGAGGCATACTTCAGTAGTAATGCCTACTCTGCATATACCCTGGGTCAGGCTTTGCCCCTTGCCTTTCCAAGCAGATCCCTCACCGACCTGTCCAATCTTGGGAAGAAAAGGCGCCGCATGTCCCATGACCTGACTTCTGCAGGACTTCCATCTATTACTATGAATGACCAAGAGCGACATGATGGTCACAAGTCCCTGGGTCCCCTGGAAGGCGTCCTTGATTTGGGTTGCAGCAATGGGTTTTTCAAACTGTTCCTAACATTGCAATACTCAAATAAGTGCTGCCAAGGCTCCCCATTTATGCCCAGTTCTGCTCACTTTCATGCTAAGAGGGCCCTTCCATCTCTCTTTTACAGGGTGGGACATGAGCTTCCTTCGAAAATGTCAGTCCTCATCCCAATATCCAAGAAAGGCTGTATGAAAGAATGTTCAAGTCACTGGACAATTGCACTCATCTCCCATGCTAGTAAGGTTATGCTCAAAATCCTCCAAGCTAGGCTTCAGCATTAGGTGAACTGAGAACTTCCAGATGTCCAAGCTGGGTTTAGAAAAGGCGAAGGAACCAGAGATCAAATTGCCAACATTCACTGGATTAAAGAGAAAGTAAGGGAATTCCAGAAAAACATCTACATCTGTTTCATTGACTATAATAAAGGCTTTGACTGTGTGGATCATAACAAACTGTGGAAAACTCTTAAAGAGATGGGAATACCAGACCATCTTACCTGTCTCCTGAGAAACCTGTCTGTGGGTCAAGAAGCAACAGTTGAACCCTATATGGAACAACTGATGGGTTCAGGATTGAGAAAGGAGTACAACAAGGCTGTTTATTGTCACCTTGTTTATTTAACTAATACACTGACCACATCATGAGAAATGCCAGGCTGGATGAGTTATAAGCTGGAATCAAGATTGGCAGGAGAAACATCAACAACCTCAGATATGCTGGTGATACCACTCTAATCGGAGAAGGCAATGGCACCCCACTTCAGTACTCTTGCCTGGAAAATACCATGAACAGAGGAGCCTGGTGTGCTGCAGTCCATGGGGTCGCTAAGAGTCAGACACGAATGGCAGAAACTGAAGGGAAACTAAATAACCTCTTGATGAGGGTGAAGGAGAAGAATGAAAAACCTGGCTTAAAACTCAACATTCAGAAAACTAAAATCATGGCATGTGGTCCCATTGCTTCATGCAAATGTATGGGAAAACAGTGGAGACAGTGAGAGACTATTTTTTTGGACTCCATAATCATTGCAAATGGTGACTGCAGCCATGAAATTAAAATGTATAGCAAAATGAAACAGTATTGTAAAGCAAAACAAACTAAAAAATAAAAATTAATTAAAATTTAAAAAAAGACACTTGCTTCTTGGAAGAAAAGCTATGACCAACCTAGACAGCATATTAAAAAGCAGAGACATTACTTTGCCAACATAGCCCTGTCTAGTCAAAGCTATGGTTTTTCCAGTAGTCATTTATGGATGTGAAAGTTGGACCATAAAGAAAGCTAAGTGCCAAAGAATTGATGCTTTGAACTGTGGTGTTGGAGAAGATTCTTGAGAGTCCCTTGGACTGCAAGGAGGTCCAACCAGTCAATTGTAAAGGAAATCAGTCCTGGATATTCATTGGAAGGACTGATGCTGAAGCTGAAATTCCAAAACTTTGGCCACCTGATGCAAAGAACTGACTCACTGGAAAAGGCCCTGATGCTGGCAAAGATTGAAGAAGGAGGAGAAGGGCCTGACAAAGGATGAGCTGGTTGGATGGCATCACCAACTCGCTGGATGAGTTTGAGCAAGCTCCAGGAGTTGGTGATGGACAAGGAAGCCTGTAGTGCTGCAGTCCATGGGGTCTCAAATAGTCAGACACAACTGAGGGATTGAACTGAACTGAACTGAACTGATCCAACCCCATCACTTCATGACAAATCGAAGGGGAAAGGGTGGAAGCAGTGACAGTTTTCCTCTTCTTGGGCTCTAAAATCACTGCAGATGGTGACTGCAGCCATGAAATCAGATGATTGCTTCTTGGCAAGAAAGCTATGACACACCTAGACAATGAGTTAAAAAGCAAAGACATCACTTTGCTGACAAAGGTCTGCATAGTCAAGGCTATGGTCTTTCTGGTAGTCACATATGGTTGTGGAAGTTGGACCATAAAGAAGGCAGAATACCAAAGAATTGATGCTTTTGGACTGTGGTCCTGGAGAAGACTCTTGAGAGTCCCTTGGACAGCAAGGAGATCAAACCAGTCAATCCTAAAGGAAATCAACCCTGAATACTCATTAGAAGGACTAATGATGAAGCTGAAGCTCCAATACTTGGTCACATGATGCAAACAGCTGACTTATTGGAAAAGATCATGATTCTGGGAAAGGTTAACAGCAGGAGAAGAGTATGGCAGAGGAGGAGATGGCTAGATGGCATCACTGAAACAATGGGCATGAACTTGGGCCAACTCCAGGAGATGGTGAAGGACAGAGAGGTCTAGCATGCTTTAGTCCTTGAGGTCATGAAGATAGGAAACAACTGGGTAACTAAACAACAACATGACTTCCATAGCATCCACAGGTACTTCATACAGAACTGCCTAATCAACCTTTTTATTCTTCATATTTCTTTCTGTTATCATTCAATAGCCTTTTTAAAAACCCATGGAGCTCTTATCCATAAAAGCAATAGATAACAGCTTTTGAGTGGACAAGTTTTAACATAGTGAATTTCTTAATACTAAACATCAAGATATTAAGTATAACATAGTAATTAGTGATTAGCAATTTTAACTAAAAATTATTGAGCCTTCTGTCTGAAGGACTCAAAGAGAAGCATAGCACTCAATATATCATAGAAAGAGGAATTTTCTCCTCTTTATAGAAAAAAAAAAAAAAAACCCAGTGCTAGAATGAAGACATCACTCTCAGCTCTCCTTTAATATCTACTATCTCTCAAATTTTCCTCTAGCTTTTAGTTAAATCATGCTGCTCTGGTAACACAGAAGATGCAGTAAATCTTGCATTGTTAACATGACTCAGAATTGGTTTCCTGTGTTGCTAGTGTTAATTTGGGGAGGGAAAATAAAGCATGCCAGAAAAATGTCCCAAATTGAAAATTGTCTTTAAAATACACACACACACATAAACAGGAAAGACAGCTTTGTAAGGTGATGGATGCTTTAATTAACTTGGTTTTAGTATTGCAACAATACATACATCAAATAATCATGTTGTACACTTTAAATATATACATTTTACTTGTCATTTATATAAGTTGGAGAATATAAACTCTATACAATACAAGGTGTTTCATTAAAAAAAGTTTTCCCATGCACAGGGAAGCACCTAGATCAACAAGGCAAAAAAGTCCTTACTAGTCTTAGTTCTGCTATTTTCCCTATGACCTCTAAAAGCCATTTAAACTGTCCAAGTGTCTATTTCCTCATCTATGCATTGAGGATAACAATAAACCCTCCTGATTTGGGGTTTCCCAGGTGGCAATAATGGCAAAGAATCTATCTGCCAATGCAGGAAACATAAGAGACATGGACTCGATCCCTGGGTCAGGAAGACCCCCTGGAGGTGGACATGGCAACCCACTCCAGTATTCTTGCCTGGAGAATCCCATGGACAGAGGAGCCTGGCGGGCTACAGTCCATAGGGTCACAAAGAGTCAGACATGACTAAAGTGACTTAGCTCTCACGCAAGTACATTCCTACTTTAGGGGATTAGCTTGAGGATCAAATGAGAAAATTAATAGGAAAGGGTTTACATTGACATGGGTTCATAGTGAAAGAAACCGCCACTGAAAAAACCTTCTTCAATTTCATCTCTTAGAACATATTATTTGAGCCCATTAGTAACTTACTATTTCACTTTAACTTTGTTATTTAGTTAAACCACTAACCAAAATGTCACTTTTATCCCCTCGACAGATTGCCTGGAATGTGAGTAGAAAAACCAGACCTATCAGTTAGGCCATAATGTCTGCAAAGAAATGATAAAATGCTAGAGCATGAGGTAAGCTAACGCCACCCTAAAAATGGATCAGAGATGAGATAATAAATGCAAAAGAGCTCTGAAAGTATAAAGTACTAAACTACTGTGTGTTGTTACTGTTAATGAGGAGGGGTTGGGTTCAGGTGACAGCATTTCACTGCTGGGCTCAAGGTCGCACAGACCTCAGACATTGCATAGATGGTTGATGTTCTGACTAAGGAACAAGCGCCCTCTGTCATCCTCGTCCCTGTTTGGACCCCAAACATTACTCATGCTGCTTCGTCATTCTTGCAGAGGTTTTTGTTGATTTCTAAACAGGGGTTAAATGAAGTTTTCTTTCACACCTACCTAAAACAGTGGAAAGTGACACACCCCCCCCCTGATGTGTGTCATTTTGTCTGTAAGGATTCTTTAAAACCTTTCAGTTCCAGGGGTCTAAGCACATGAGGACTAACTTTTAAGTCAGAGTTCAACTCCATCTTTAGAAGTAACAAAAGTAGAAGATACATACCTTGGTCACCGTGGTGATTAGAATGACACTAAGACAGCCACGGTCACCAAGGAAGTGGGTACTGCCATGTTTCCTCTTTAATCAGATGATTTTAAAGTACACCAAAGCAACGGCCCTCTCAAGAGAAGCCATTGCCTCCCTCTCTCTATCTTCTCTTATCTTGACAAGCTTACCACAGAAACACAACCTTGTCTTCCTTTGTCTAGTCTTCCCTTCATTCCTCTCCTGCCTGCCAAGCCAATACTCCTGAACCAGCATTCTTAACCATGGTCTAAAAACCTAAAGCTATGCAAGCACACAACAAACTGATTCAGGTGAATGAAGCCCTGAGAACATCTTAATTACTCATCCCCTTGTTTTTCTTTATTTATACAAAAGCACAAAAACAGCAAGAGTATTTGTCAGTTTGCTGGTTTAATTTATAAAAATGATAAAACACCAGTTCTAGTGGATCTTTCTAATAAACGTTTACCCAGCACGGAATGTCAGACCTGAATAATAAAGGCCTAAATTAAAGTTACATGGAATTTGAAGGGACCTGAAAGACCACATGGTCCTGTCCTGACAGCTTACAGATAAAGAAGCTGAGACGCAGTGGGGGAGATCACTTGCCTGTGGCCACATAGCCATTTTATGGTCTAATCTTTCTGGTTCACTGCTCTTTTCATTACAACATGCTGAAGGTTCTCCTTGACCCCCTAAAAACAAGCCTTTTTCCCAGAACTGGCACATATCTTTGTTCTTCAGGTGTTCCAAAGGCAAAAAAACTAATAAAAATCAATCAGTAAAATTTTTTAAATATGCAATCATATTCATCTGTTCTCATATATATGGGTCCTTAAAACAAGTTGCCATCAAGATTTTAAGATGTTTGAGATAGAACATGCACAAGGTTATACAAATTAAAATATGTATTTATTTAATTAGGAAAAATATTCATAGTTAATATTAGGCAAATAGCAAGATGCAGTAAAGTACCAAGGATTTGGAGAGGAGATCATTGCACCCCCACTGTTAAGTCACAGCAGTAAATAGACTATTCGGAAATGAAAACTCTCATAGATACATATATGCCATCCTGAGTACCCCTCCATTTCAATAACACTAATTGCCCTTTTTTTCCTTGCTGCTCCTAGCCATATTTCTTGGAAAACAACAGCTGTGTTTATTCAAATAGCAGCATACTGATGACTTGATGATAGGGTAATCTGCTGGAATTCCAAGTGTGACGGTCCCAGAGACAACTTCTCAGCACACCAGAAAAGTATCCTTTGCATAGTACAAAGCTTTGGAAAGGAATCCCCACTTTGTTAGCATGTGAGGTTGGGCATTCTTTATTTCATCTGGTTGTGACATTGAATTTCTTCCAGCAAGTGTCATATTTTCTGGTTCTTGCACAATAATCTTCCCATGCATCATTATCAAAAAGTAATATGCAACATGAACATTTTCACTCCAGTAGTTTTTAAGCAAAGGGATTAAACACTACCTTGAATTGTAATGAAAACAGCCACAAGATTCAAAATCAGAGCAACAAATTCCACTTGTTGGTAATTTCTCTGAATCAACAGGCAACTGGAAGGAACAATAATACTCTAGAAGCCATTTATTAGAAAAATGAAACAAACAGAAACGAAACATAAGCACAAATATTACTGAGAGTGTAATTAATTGAAGAGCAAGAGCAGTTTCTCAGAATATCAAGAGTTAAACTTCTAAAAGAAATTTGTCGTGTTCCTTAATGAAGACCGCTCAAGATACATTTGCACTGAATACTCCAGGGGACCTTCCCAACCCAGGGATCATACCCATGTCTCCTGTAACTCCTGCACCGGCACCACCTGGGAACCCACAAGAATTGTAGAGGGGATTTAGACACAAAACGAGTTCAAAAAATTTAACCAACATTTTAAGGAAATGAATTATCTCTTTTAATAATAATCTATATTATTTAGGAAGTTTTTAGCTTTGCTCCTGAGATGATATTTATTAAGAATTTAATTTTTTTTCTGTAGGAGACACATTGATATCAAAATAAAAGAAACAGATCTGCTGCATGTACCGATGATTACATAAAAAGAAAGCATCACTACATGAATAACACAATAGGAATTTGTTTCATGTGATTAAATACATCTTTTTTTTCAGATGGGAAACCTGAAACGCAGAAAGATTGTTACTTTCAAAGGACATGTACTAGTAAAAGGTGAAAGTGAGACCCCCCCAACTCAGGCCTCAGGCTCTAGAGTTCATATTCTTCATCAGGATACTCTACTCCTCTCAAACTAAGCTTAACATGCAGAAAAAAAATAATATACTAAGCATCAAAAGCAAACATTTATAATTATAAATAATCCCTTTAGATTAAAGACATTTATATAATGTCTACACACAAGAAAAGAGCATGTTAAAGGGGACTAGAATTGAAGGGTCTGCTAAAGAAGGAAAAAGTTTTAATATACAGATATACTTAATACATAAGTGACTCAAAATCAATCAAGGAAGCTTATCTCCAGCAAGAAATTAGGCATTTTTCAAGAATACTATTCTCTGTATTTCTTGAAGAGAGAAAAGGGAAACAGGCTTCTAAAAGACCTGTCCATTTAGGTTGGTTTAGACTTCCAGGAGAACTTTCTGTCTCCCAAAGTGGCTCCTAAAAACAACTCATAGACATTGCTCTTCTAGATGGTGTGTTTATATTTTGTTTTGCTTATTTTTAATACAGTGGAATGTTACAGATCTAGAATGAGTTGGTGAATTACTAAGAGGAGACTAATTAATGGTCTCCATAACCTCAGGAGGGCAGTTCTATCTTTGTAATAAAATGGGATGAGAATTCAATTCAGCAAATGACAAAGTCACACTCTGTTTCTTCCCTCACTTTGGATATCCCTTGGAACACTCTCAATACCACTAAACAAATTCTGAACTCTTTTGCATGGATTATATCTTTTCTGAAGTTTTCAAATGGAAATTTCCAAAAACAGAATGGCAGTTTCAGACTGAAATGGCATTTACTTGGCACTTATGACAGAACACCTCCTAAATTTGAATGAAAATCCCTAAGAGGGCAGAGAAAAAGATAAGAACTTTGTTTCTAAATCTCTCTCCACACACACACACACACACACGTAAGCTGTGTAGTCATGCGTATATAGACACAGACATGTGTATGTGTCTATACATGTGCTTATATATATAAATATGTATACATATATATGGACATGCATATGCCTGAGTATCTGTGTGTTTGTGTTTTGTGTAGATATGTGTGCATAAAATAAGAATGATGGTAGGTACAGGCATACCTCATTTAATTGTACTTCACTTTATTTTACTTTGCAGATACTACAGTTTTTTGCAAATTGAAAGTCTATAGAAACACTTACTCAAATACATTGAGTAAGTCTATCAGTACCATTTTTCTAACAGCATTTGCTCACTTTATGTCTGCGTCACATTTTGCTAATTCTCAATACTATCTGTTATCAGTGATCTTTAATGTAACTATTGTAATTTTGTGAGGGTGCCATGAACTGTGCCCATATAGGATAGTGAACATAATTATCAACTGTGTGTGTTCTGACTGCTCCATGACTGACCATTCTCCCCTCTCCCTCCCTGTCTCTCTCCTTCTCCTCAGGCCTTCCTATTCCCTAAGATACAACAATATTGAAATCAGGCCACTTAATAACACTACAATGGCCTCTAAGTGTTCAAGTGACAGGAAGAGTCACATGTCTCTTACTTTAACTCATAAGCTAGAAATGATTAGGCTTAACAATGGAGGCATATCAAAAGCAGAGACAGGCTGAACGCTAGGTTTCTTGGGCCAAGCAGTTAGCCAAGTTCTGAAAGCAAAGGAAAAGCTATTGAAGGAAATTAAAAGTGCTACTACAGTGAACAAACTATGACAAGATAGAGAACAGTCTTATTGTTGATATGGAGAAATTTTATTGGTTTGGACAGATCAAACCAGCCACAACATTCCTTTAACTCCAAGCCTAAACCAGAGCCAGGGCCTAACTCTCTTCTAATCTATGAAGGTTTAGAGAGATAAGGAAGCTGCAGCAGAAACGTTTTTAGCTAGCAGAGGTTGTTTGATGAGATTTAAGAAAAGAAGTCATCTTTGTAACATCAAAGTACAAAGTGAAGTGAAAGGGTTGATATAGAAGCTACAGCAAAGTATCCAGAAAACATAGCCAAGACAATTAATGAAGGTGGCTACACTAAACAACAGATTTTCAAACCAGCCTTCTATTGGGAGAAGATGTCATCTAGGGCTTTCATAGCTAGAGAGAAGTCTATGCCAGGCTTTAGAGCTGCAAAGGACTGGCTGTTTCTCTTGTTAGAGATTAAGGAAGCTGATAATTTTAAATTGAAGGTAATGCTCATTTATTGTTTTGAAAATCCTAGGGCCCTTAAGAATTTGCTAAAGTTTTGCTTTCTATGTTCTATAAATGGAACAACAAAACCTGGATATCTATTTACCAATGGTTTACTGAATATTTAAGCACAGTATTGAGATATACTGCTCAGAAAAAAAAAAAAAAAAAAAAACATTCCTTACAAAATACTACTGCTTACTGATAATGTACCTGGCCATCCAAGAACTCTAATGGAAATGTACAAGATTCATTATGTTTAACACAGCAATCATTCTGAAAACCATGGATTGAGGAGTAATTTCAACTTTCAAGTCTTACTCTTTAAGAAATACATTTTGTAAGACTATAGCTGCCATAAGTAGTGGTTCCTCTGATGGATCTGGACAAAGTAAGCTGGAAATTTTCTGAAAAGGATTCCTGATTTCAGCTGCCACAAGGACATTTGTGATTCACTGGAAGCAGTCAAAATATCAACATAACAGCAGTTTTAAAGAAGCTTGAGTCCAACCCTCATGGACAAACCTGAGAGGCTCAAGACTTCAGTGGAGGAAGTAACTGCAGATATGGTGGAATCAACGAGAGAACAGAATTAGAAGTGGAGCCTGAAGATGTGACTGATTTGCTGCAATCTCATAATAAAACTAACATGAAGAGTTACTTCTTATGGGTGAACAAAGGAAATGGTTTTTTGAGATGGAAACTACTCCTGGTAAATATGCTGTGAAGATTGTTGTAATGACAAAAAGGATTTAGAATGTTATATAAACTTAGCTGATAGAGCAAAGGGAAGGCTTGAGAAAATTGACTCCCATTCTGAAAGAAGTTCTACTATGAGTCAAATGCTATCAAACAGCATTGCCTGCCACTTAAATTGTTCTTGAAGAGTCAATAAATATGGCAAATATCTTTGTTGCCTTATTTTAAGAAATTTCCACAGCCACACACAACTTTAGTAATCAGTTAGCAGCCATCAACATCGAGGCAAGACCTTCCACCAGCAAAAAGATCATGACTCTCTGAAAGCTCAGATGGCGGTTAACATTTTTCAGCAATATAATACTTTTTGTTTAAGTTATAGCACATTGCTTTTTTAGAGATAATGCTACTGCACAGTTAACATAAACATAACTTTTATATGCACTGGGAAACCAAAAAATTCATGTGACTCATTTTATTGATGTGGTCTGGAATCCAATATCTCTGAAGTATGCTTGCATAGGAAACAAAAAAATAGAAGTCACAGATTTATATGGCTTCCCTAGTAACTCAGCTGGTAAAGAATCTGCCTGCAATGCAGGAGACCCCGGTTCGATTCCTGGGTTGGGAAGATTTCCTAGAGAACGGAATGGCTACCCACTCTAGTGTGCTGGCCTGGAGAATTCCATGGACTGTATAGTCCATGGGGTTGCAAAAAGCTGGACACAACTGAGCAACTTTCACTTTCACTTTTCATAGAGCTTCTTAAGGAAGAAAACAATTTGAATGGGTATTGAAGCAAAAAGTAAAAATATAACTAAAGAAAACATTCTAGACTTGAAAAAATAAATATATAAAAATACAGCTTTTCCATGGCTCAGTGGTAAAGAAACTACTTTCACTGCAGGAGAACAGGAGATGTGGGTTCAATCTCTGGGTGGGGAAGATTCCCTGGAAATGGAAATGGCAACCTACTCCTGTACTCTTGGCTGGGAAATCCCATGGACAGAGGACCTTGGCGGGTTACAGTCCATGGGGTCACAAATATTTGGACAAGACTGAAGCAACTGAGCATACACTCAGTTCAGTTCAGTTCAGTCACTCAGTCCTGGCCCACTCTTTGCAACCCCATGGACTGCAGCACCACAGGCTTCCCTGTCCATCACCAACTCTGGGAGCTCACTCAAACTCATGCTTATTGAGTCAGTGATGCCATTCAACCATTTCATCCTCTGTCATCCCCTTCTCCTACCCTCAAGCTCTCCCAGCATCAGGGTCTTTTCCAAGGAGTCAGTTCTTCACATCATGTGGCCGAAGTATTGGAGCTTCAGCTTCAGCATTAGTCCTTCTAATGAATATTCAGGACTGATTTCCTTTAGAATTGACTGGTTGAAGCTCCTTGCAGTCAAGGGACTCTCAAGAGTCTTCTCCAACACCACAGTTCAAAAGCATCAAATTCTTTGGCACTCAGCTGTTTATAGTCCAACTCTCACATCCATACATGACTACTGGAAAAACCATAGCTTTGATTAGATGGACCTTTTTGGCAAAGTAATGCCTCTGTTTTTTAATATGCTGTCTAGGTTGAGTCCATGGACTGCAAGGAGATCCAACCAGTCCATCCTAAGGGAGATAGTCCTGGGTGTTCATTGGAAGGACTGATGTTGAAGTTGAAACTCCATACTTTGGCCACCTGATGCGAAGAGCTGACTCATTTGAAAAGACCTTGATGCTGGGAAAGATTGGGGGTGGGAAGAGAAGGGGACAAGAGAGGAAGAGATGGTTGGATGGTATCACCAACCCAATGGATATGAGTTTGGGTAAACTCTGGGAGTTGGTGATGGACAAGGAGGCCTGGCGTGCTGTGGTTCATGGGGTTGCAAAGAATTGAACACTATTGAGTGACTGAACTGAACTGAACTGAGGTTTGAGCCACCCACAAATGTTATATACAATTCATAATGTTTCAGAAAATATTAAGTAAAGAATATCTATATCTAGAGAAAACCCTTGGGGAATGCTTATATTTCAAAAATAAGGAAATTTCTCATAGACATCTAAAAACATGTATGGTACACTCAAACAAACAAAATTAAGTTAGAATCACACTTCCATTTTGTAAATTAAATTGCAGAAGACAAAGGGACAAAATACACAGAATTTTAAAAGCAAATTCAATATCCAGAGTACTTAAAATGCATAATTAATAATATCCTCATATTCAGTTCAGTTGCTCAGTCGTATCTGACTCTTTGTGACCCCATGAATCCCAGCACACCAGGCCTCCCTGTCCATCACCAACTCCTGGAGTTTACTCAAACTCATGTCCATCGAGTCGGTGATGCCATCCAGCCATCTCATCCTCTGTTGTCTCCTTCTCCTCCTGCCCCCAATCCCTCTCAGCATCAGGGTCTTTTCCAATGAGTCAACTCTTCGCATGAGATGGCCAAAGTATTGGAGTTTCAGCTTTAGCATCAATCTTTCCAATGAACACCCAGGACTGATCTCCTTTAGAATGGACTGGTTGGATCTCCTTGCAATCCAAGGGACTCTCAAGAGTCTTCTCCAACACCACAGTTCAAATTAAACCTCCTCAAAGATTTTTACTGTATGATGCCAGATACATAGTAGATATTTAATAAATAGTTGTTACATGGATGAATACGTTAATGAATGAAACACACAAAAAATTTACATAAGTATGAGCTTGAAAAATTTATTAAGTGTTAGTTATTCAGTCATTTCTGACTCTGCAAAGCCATGGTCTGTCCATGGAATTCTCCAGGCAAGATTATTGGAGTGGGTTGCCATTCCATTCTCCAGGGGATCTTTGAAACCCAGGGATCAAACCCAAGTCTCCTTCATTCCAAGCAGATTCTCTACCATCTGAGCTACCAGGGAAGCCTGAAAAATATTACTCATATCCAATTTTTAAGAGAATGTGTGTGTGTGTTTTATTTCACTCAAAATATTTTGAATTAATTTATTTTTAATTGGAGTTAATTGCTTTACAATGTTGTGTTAGTTTCTGCTGTACAACAACGTGAATCAGCTACATGTTTACATACATTTCTTCCCTCTTGCACTGCTCCAATATCATCCCTCTAGGTCATCACATCAGCTACTTTTTAAAATATTAATTGTTAAGTTAAGAGCTCAAGAATGCAAACAGTGTGGTCTAAAATGACCAGTGGTGAACAATAAAACCAGCTAAATACAGATTTATCTACAAGAACATAAAAAATGTCCCTTATTATTAAGTGTAAATAAAATAAACTCGAGGTTAACAAAAGATTATTGGTTCTTTCTATCAGTCATGGGAAAATGGCTGATTTTTTTATATGTCCTTTTATATACACCAGATCATCTATAATAAGCAAATAATATGTTTCTAATTGAAGAAAATATAGACAATGAAATATTGAAAAAACTTAAAAAATATTGGGTCAACTATTTTCACTAGTAAATTATTTCAAAGGGCAAAGGAACAAGTAAACCTATATGCTACAAACATACAACAGATAAAATTAAAAAACATATATAGATTCTGGAAAGATGGAATAGAAATACTTCTGCCTCCTTCCTCTAAGTACACTTAAAACCCTAAACATTATATATAAAATAAACCTCAGAAGAAAGGGGGAAAGAAGAAGGCAAACTGAATAGAAGCTTTAGGACCCAGGAAACAACACAGTGGTGAGTTCTCTGGGTCTTTTTTATTCCTCATATATCCCAGATTTGGATCTCAAGAAACTGGCAACCTCAAAGAAATAATAGCTGAAAAATTTCCAAATTCTGCAAGCAACACAAATCTAGAGATTCAAGAAGCTGAGTAGATCCCAAAGAGTATAAATATTTTTAAAAATTCACACTAAGACACTCAGTCCAGCTTTTGAAAACAGAGAAATAAGTCATAAAAGTAGTGAATTTAAAAAACAGATACCCATAAAGAAAAACATTCTAGTGACAGTGGATTTTTATCAATACCAGGAAGGCTAGTAATAAAGTGGTATATTGTTTAAATGCTGAAAGAAAACAACTGTCAACCAAGAACAGTACATCTGAGAAAATATGTAGGGAAACCAAGATAATTTGCCTGTAGCAAACTCTCCTAAAAGAATATCTGAAGGAATTTCAATAAACAAAAAGGAAATGATAAAAAGATCCTTAGAACATCAAGGAGAGACAGAAAGAACATGATGAACAAGAACATGGTGAAAACAATATACTTTTCTTGAATTTTCTAAATTAAGTTTGATGGTTGAAGTAAAGTTATAACACTGCTTCATATGATTCTAAATGTATGTGAAGAAAATATTTAAAAGAATCATTGTAGATTGGGAAGTGTAACGCAACATAAATGGAGATGAATTTTCTATATATAACTTGAACCAGTTAAATGAGATCAGTACACAGAAATATGTTATATAAAGTAATTAATACCGGCAGCAATCACTAAAAAATCAATACAAAAAAGATACACTAAAAAACACTACAATAAATCAACAAAATCTCAAAACATGTTCCAGTAACCTATATGAAGGCAGGAAAAAGAGAATGCAGAAAGAAAACATAGAGAACAAGCAGAAAAATAATGGTACATTTAGACCTTAATAGTTATATTCCATTATATGTATCAATAAGCAACCTAAATACAATTATTCAATTAGTAATTAATTTTAAAAATTAAGTAAACTATACCCTGTTTGTAAGATACTCATTTCAAATGTAACTATACTGGCAGTTTGAAAATAAAAGGATAGGAAATGATATACCATGCAAGCAGTAATCAAAGGAAATCAGGAATGATCTGATTTAATATATATTTAATTTAAGTCTATTTAATATCATATAAAATAGACTTAAGCACAAAGAAAATTACCAGAGATAGAGAAAGATATTATGGAATGACAGAGAGTCAATTCACCAAGACATAGAAATTAAAAATGTATATACACCAAATAGGAGAACTGTATATATGAAGCAAAAACTGATAAATGAGACACAAACCCACAGTCATAGTTGGGAGACTTCCTCTTCTCTTTCTCAACAATTGATCAGACACCTAGACAAAAGATCAAGAAAAATCTAGAATTCAACACCATAAACCAACAAGGCCTGATCAACATTTATAGAATGACGCATCTATCAACAACAGAACACACATTCTTTTTAAATTTCAATGGACTATACATTTCAAAAGACCATATCCTGGGCTGTTTAAAAAAAAAAAAAAACTCAAGAAATTTAAAAGAAATAATTGAAATAGTGGAAGGCGTGTTCTCTGACCACAAAAAAATCAAACGAGAAATCAATAACAGAAATCTCCAAATAGTTGGAAACTAAATAATACTTCTAAATAATCCATGGATAAAAGAGAAAGTCTCAAGAAAATAAAAAATTACATTGAACTGAATGAAAATGAAAATACAACTTGTCAGAGTCTGTAGAACATAGCTAACACAGTGCTGAGAGAAATTTGTGAACTCCCTGATGTTCAAGCTGGTTTTAGAAAAGGCAGAGGAACCAGAGATCAAATTGCCAACATCCTNCCAAAGAAAGGCAATGCCAAAGAATGCTCAAACTACCGCACAATTGCACTCATCTCACATGCTAGTAAAGTAATGCTCAAAATTCTCCAAGCCAGACTTCAGCAATACGTGAACCGTGAACTCCCTGATGTTCAAGCTGGTTTTAGAAAAGGCAGAGGAACCAGAGATCAAATTGCCAACATCTGCTGGATCATGGAAAAAGCAAGAGAGTTCCAGAAAAACATCTATTTCTGCTTTATTGACTATGCCAAAGCCTTTGACTGTGTGGATCACAATAAACTGTGGAAAATTCTGAAAGAGATGGGAATACCAGACCACCTGACCTGCCTCTTGAGAAACCTATATGCAGGTCAGGAAGCAACAGAACTGAACATGGAACAGCAGACTGGTTCCAAATAGGAAAAGGAGTACATCAAGGCTGTATATTGCCACTTTGCTTATTTAACTTAATGCAGAGTGCATCATGAGAAATGCTGGGCTGCAAGAAGCACAAGCTGGAATTAAGATTTCCAGGAGAAATATCAGTAACCTCAGATATGCAGATGACACCACCCTTATGGCAGAAAGTGAAGAGGAGCTAAAAAGCCTCTTGTTGAAAGTGAAAGAGGAGAGTGAAAAAGTTCACTTAAAGCTCAACATTCAGAAAACGAAGATCATGGCATCTGGTCCCATCACTTCATGGGAAATAGATGGGGAAACAGTAGAAATAGTGTCAGACTTTTTTGGGGGGGGGCTCCAAAATCACTGCAGATGGTGACTGTAGCCATGAAATTAAAAGATGCTTACTCCTTGGAAGAAAAGTTATGACCAACCTAGACAGTATATTGGAAAGCAGAGACATTACTTTGCCGACCAAGGTCCGTCTAGTCAAGGCTATGGTTTTTCCTGTTCATATATGGATGTGAGAGTTGGACTGTGAAGAAGGCTGAACGCCGAAGAATTGATGCTTTTGAACTGTGGTGTTGGAGAAGACTCTTGAGAGTCCCTTGGACTGCAAGGAGATCCAACCAGTCCATTCTGAAGGAGATCAACCCTGGGATTTCTTTGGAAGGAATGATGCTAAAACTGAAACTCCAGTACTTTGGCCACCTCATGCGAAGAGTTGACTCATTGGAAAAGACTCTGATGCTGGGAGGGATTGGGGGCAGGAGGAGAAGGGGACGACCGAGGATCAGATGGCTGGATGGCATCACGGACTCAATGGACGTGAGTTTGAGTGAACTCTGGGAGTTGGTGATGGACAGGGAGGCCTGGCGTGCTGCAATTCATGGGGTTGCAAAGTGTTGGACACGACTGAGCGACTGAATGGAACGGAAATACAAACAAAGAATAGAGGAAAGATCTCCAATCTATAACCTAAGCTACTGCTTCAGAAATCTAGAAAGTAAAAGACAAAATAAATAAAAATAAGTAGAAGAAAGGAAATAGTAAAGACATCAATAAAATTGAAAACCAAAAAATAATAGAGAAAATCAATTAAACAAAGTGAATCTTTGATAGTACCAAATCTTTAGTAAGATAGACTTAGTAAGACTGATGAAATAAAAACAGGGCCACCACAAATTATCAAAATATCAAGAAGTAAATAAAAAATATGACCAGAGATCCTGCAGACAGCAAAAAAATAATAAGAGAAAATTATAAACAAATTTACTCATAAAAATCTGACAATTTGGATGAGATGGACCAAACTAACATAGCAACCACAAAACACAAACTCCCACAACTCACTTAATATGAAATATATAATTTGAATAGTCCTATAAATATAAAGGAAATTTGTCTTTAATTTAAAACTCCCCAAAAGAGAGCTCCAGGCCCAGATTATTTCAGAGAATTCTAATGTTTAAAAATAATTTAATGCTAATTCTATAAAATATCTTCCAGAAAGCAATAAATAAGTAAAAAGGAGCTGCTGCTGCTAAGTCGCTTCAGTCGTGTCCGGCTCTGTGCGACCCCATAGACAGCAGCCCACCAGGCTCCCCCTTCCCTGGGATTCTCCAGGCAAGAACACTGAGGTGGGTTGCCATTTCCTTCTCCAATGCATGAAAGTGAAAAGTGAAAGTGAAGTCACTCAGTTGTGTCTAACTCTTAGCAACCTCATGTACTGCAGCCTACCAGGCTCCTCCATCCATGGGATTTTCCAGGCAAGAGTAAAAAGGAGCAAACATTTCCTAATTCATTTTACTAATGAGTATTATTTTAATATCAAAACAAGACAAAGAGCACAAATATAGAAAAACACCAATATCTCTCTTGAGAATGCATACAAGAATTCTCAACAAAGTATTTGCAAATAGAATTAAGTAATGTATAAAAATGATTATCTCCATGAATAAAGTTTATTCCAAGAATGCAGGGTAGGCTTAATACTCAAAGATTTTCATTGTAATTCTCCGTATTAAGAAGCTAAAAAGGAAAAATCACAGGATTATATCAACTGATACAGAAAAAAGAATTTGACAAAATTAAACTCTGATTCATGATATAAACAGAAAAATGCATAGAGAAAAACATTTTCAACTTGATTAGCATCAAAACTCCAGTACTTTGGCCACCTCATGCAAAGAGTTGACTCATTGGAAAAGACTCTAATGCTGGGAGGGATTGGGGGCAGGGGAAGAAGGGGACGACAGAGGATGAAATGGCTGGATGGCATCACCAACTCAATGGACGTGAGTCTGAGTGAACTCTGGGAGTTGGTGATGGACGGGGAAGCCTGGAGTGCTGCAATTCATGGGGTTGCGCGAGTCGAACACTACTGAGTGACTGAACTGAACTGAAACAACCTATAGCTGACATTATACTTACTGTAAAAGACTGAATATTTTCCTCTCAAGAACTAGAACAATACAAGGATGTCTATTTTCATCACTCATATTCAACACAGGGCTGATTGTTCTGCCCATGTAATATAAACAAGAAAGGCAGTAAGAAGCAAATAGATTGGAAAGTAAAAAGTAAAACTGTTCCTATTTGAAGTGATATGGTTTTCTACATAGAAAATCCCAAGGAATCTAGAAAGAAAATAAAACAAACAAAAAACCTCCTAAAACTAGTAAGTTCAATAAATTTACAATATAGAAGATAAAAATACAAAAATCACTTTTCAATCAGCAGATTTGAACACTATACACAAAACAAATGTAACAGATACACACAGAACATTCTATTCAACAATAGCAGAATACAGATTCTTTTCAAGCACACATAGATCAGAACCAAACAAGTTTCAACAAATTCAAGAGGACAGAAATTATATCAATTAACTTTTCCAACCACAAAAGCATGAAACTATAAATCAATTAATGGGAGGAAAATTTTAAAATACATGGAAATTAGACAACACCTCCTGAACAACCAATGATCAGAGAAGATACCGAAGGGAATTCAAAAAATGCCATAAGACACATTAAAATGGAAGTCCAACATGCTAAAACCTAAAGGATGTAGGATTAGCAGTTCTAAGAGGAAAGTCTGTACTTATAAATGCATATATTGAGAAACAAGAAAGATCTCATATAAACAAACTAACATTACACCTCAAGGAACAAAAAAAAATATTAAAATAAGGCCAAAATCAGCAGAAGAAAGAAAATTAAAATATTAGAGCAAAAATAAATGAAATAGAGAATAAGAAAACAGAAAAGATTAACAAGACTAAGAGTTGGTTTTTGGAAAAGTAAACAAAATTGACAAAGCTCTAGCTAGCCTAGGCAAGGAGAAAATACAGAAGAATCAAAAACATACAATTATAAATGAAAGAGGAAACATTATAATGGATACCACAGAAATGCAAAGAAACATAAGGAACTACTATGATTTACATGCCAACAAACTGCACAACCTAGAAGAAATGGGTAAATTCCTAGAAACATAAAAGACACCAAAATGAATCATGAATAGGTCTGAACAGACCAATAACAAGTAAGGAGATGTAATTAGCAATCCAAAGACCCTCTAACAAAGAAAAGGCCAGAGTTTACTGGTGAATTCTACCAAACATAATAATCTCTCTCTCCCCCCCCCCCCCATTTCTCCCTCTCCCTCTCCTTCTCCCTTCCCTTCCTTCCTATATGTTTATATTTATATTTATATAAACACACATACATCCTATTGGTTCTGTTTCTCTGGAGAACCGTGACTAATAGAGCAAAGTCCAATATCCATTACTTCCTAGAAAACAATAAAAACAGTATGGCAGAAATGATTCAGTTCAGTTCAGTTGCTCAGTTGTGTCCTACTCTTTGTGACCCCATGAGCTGCAGTACGCTAGGCCTCCCTGTCCAACACCAACTCCCGGAACCCACCCAAACTCATATCCATTGAGGCGGTGATGCCATCCAACCATCTCTTCCTCTGTTGTCCCCTCTCCTCCTGCCCTCAATCTTTCCCAAAATCAGAGTCTCTTCAAATGAGTCAGCTCCTCACATTAGGTGGCCAAGTATTGGAGTTTCAGCTTCAACATCAGTCCTTTCAATGAACACCCAGGACTGATCTCCTTTAGGATGGACTGGGTGGATCTCCTTGCAATCCAAGGGACTCTCAAGAGTCTTCTCCAACACCACAGTTCAAAAGCATCAATTCTTCAGTGCTCAGCTTTCTTTATAGTCCAACTCTCATATCCATACGTGACTACTGTAAAAATCACAGCCTTGACTAGATGGACCTTTGCTGACAAAGTGATGTCTCTGCCTTTTAATATACTGTCTAGGTTTGTCATAACTTTCCTTCCAAGGAGTAAGTGTCTTAATTTCATGACTGCAATCACCATCTGCAGTGATTTTGGAGCCCCCAAAAATAAAGTCTCTCACTGTTTCCACTGTTTCCCCATCTATTTGCCATGAAGTGATGGGACCATTCTGTTTCTCTGGAGAACCCTGACTAACAGAGCAAAGTCCAACATCCATTACTTACTAGAAAACAACAAAAACAGCATGGCAGAAATGATTACTGTTCATCAAATGTTTATATACTCCTTCACTTTTCCCAATACCCATGAATCTAAATGATTTATGTATATGACTAATTCCACAGTCAAAATGGAAAAGGGAAGCTAAAAGAAGTCACTCTCCACATTCAGCCTCATTTAAATAGCTAAAAGCAGAAATCTCAGAAACGATAGTGTTAGAATTTGGAAGCAGCCTGGGTCCTTGGGACACTCTGTGGAAAAGAACCACATAGGAGATTTACCTATTACATACTATGACATGAACAAGGGATAAATTTTTGTTGTGTTAAGCTGTAGAACTTTCAGGTATATTTGTTATTACAACATAGTCTTGTATTACCCCAACTAATAAAACTGGAATTACCAACCCTAAATTACCATGATACAGAATATTTATTTTTAATCAAAACACAGCATCATAATGTTTCCCAAAGCAAAATCCACAAAACAGTTGCTTCCTGATCTTTGGAAAAGTGGTCCATTGCATACCTGACCTCCCCCTTAGTAATTCAAAGTGCACATTTGCATACTAAAGATAGAGAAGTCCTAGAGAAAAGAAAGCTTTACACCATCACTGAGCTCAGCATTTCACAAACTTATTTGACAAAAGTTATCTTTTTTGTAAGCTTTTTATTTCTTTATTTAGCTGTACTGGGTCCTAGCTGTGGTACATGGTTTTAGTTGAGGCATGTGATCTCTCAGTTGCAGCATCTGGGATTTAGTTCCTGACCAGGGATTGAACCCAGACCCCCTGTATTGGGAGCTTGGAGTCCTAGCCACGGGACCACAAATGAAGTCCCCAACAACAGAAATATCCGGTTTTTGCTGGATCGATTTGTACACAAGGACTTTTTTTATAGCTTTATTTATAGTATAAAACAAATAATAGATAAATGTACATATCTATGTAGAGACACAGTTAGGTAATAAATACATATGCCATACATAAAATAAATATATAATATTTTCAAATAACATTGAGTGCTTGGAAAACAGCATGCATTGCTAGGTAGGCTGAGAAAGCAGGTTGCAAAACTGTGCATGTTAGATGGACTCAGTTAATATACACATATATTCACATACATGTAAAAAAATATATATTAACAGTAATTACCTCCAGAAGCTGAAATCAAAGGCAATTTCTGTACTGTATTCTGCATACTTTTCAATATTCTAATGAGAAATAATAAACATTATTTTTAAAAAGAGATAGAGAAATAGAACAGTCCCTACCTTACAAAATTTCTTCTTTGTCCTTCAGCTGGCACACTATTATTAATAATAATGCTTATTGAGCAGGAATAATCTCTTTTCAGCATGAAACATCTCATATTCATGGAAAAATAATCTTAATACTTATTATTTTTAATGAGAAAAATGTGCTCAGGTTGAACAATTCTTATCAAATACTTCATATGAGTATGTAAAGGAGAACTTGACTTTGGAAACACTGTGCTGTACACCAAATGTTATAACCGCCAATGAACTGTGGAGAGGAAGAGAGGCTGGACGCTGGCAGCAGGAAAAAATGGCCTGATAATTCAGAGGCTCCTTCTCAATGAGTGTGGCCTAGAAAGAGATCCCAGTGTGGTTCAATAGATTCCCACCATCATCACCACCAACACCAACACCACATACCATGCACACATATTCCTGCTTCATGATGTAAGTTTCTTAAAAGACCTTTTTCTTTTTTCTTGTTCATGATTTCTTTAAAGTATGCAGCTATCCATTTTATTCTTCCAGTTATCTTCTTCATCTAAAATTCCTCCGCTAAAATAAATATTTGAGGACGTTTTCTCTGCATCATTTCCAAGACAAATTTATGGTCAACTATAACTTTGCTAGAAGTTAACTCACTGACTATTTCATCATCTTTGTTGGGGTCAACTTCAGGGCATATTTCAATACTAAAAGCCACTTGGTGGATACATGCTGCCTCTTTAATAGTCCCCCGTAGCCTCTAGATTATTTTTGCCCTTCTCTCTTTTGTTTTCTTCAATTTTGCCTTAATTTTTCTTTGAACTTTGAAACTCTGATATATAACATCATAAATTGTTTTTCGAAACATATTCCCTCAAAGACCTAAGAACAATAAAGTTGTATCTCCTCAGAAATTAGACAGCTCTGTGAAATGAGCTTATCAGTTCAGTTCAGTTCAGTTCAGTCGCGCAGTTGTGTCCCACTCTTTGCGACCCCATGAATCACAGTACGCCAGGCCTCCCTGTCCATCACCAACTCCCGGAGTTCACTCAGACTCACGTCCATTGAGTCCGTGATGCCATCCAGCCATCTCATCCTCGGTCGTCCCCTTCTCCTCCTGCCCCCAATCCCTCCTAGCATCAAGGTCTTTTCCAATGAGTCAGCTCTTTGCATGAGGTGGCCAAAGTACTGGAGCTTCAGTTTTAGCATCATTCCTTCCAAAGAAATCCCAGGGTTGATCTCCTTCAGAATGGACTGGTTGGATCTCCTTGCAGTCCAAGGGATCTCAAGAGTCTTCTCCGACACCACAGTTCAAAAGCATCAATTCTTCGGCGCTCAGCCTTCTTCAGAGTCCAACTCTCACATCCATACATGAACACAGGAAAAACCATAGCCTTGACTAGACGGACCTTAGTCGGCAAAGTAATGTCTCTGCTTTTGAATATACTATCTAGCTTGGTCATAACTTTTCTTCCAAGGAGTAAGCGTCTTTTAATTTCATGGCTGCAGTCACCATTTGCAGTGACCTTGGAGTCCCAAAAAATAAAGTCTGACACTGTTTCCACTGTTTCCCCATCTATTTCCCATGAAGTGATGGGGCCAGATGCCATGATCTTCGTTTTCTGAATGTTGAGCTTTAAGCCAATTTTTTCACTCTCCTCTTTCCCTTTCCTCAAGATGCTTTTTAGTTCCTCTTTACTTTCTGCCATAAGGGTGGTGTCATCTGCATATCTGAGGTTATTGATATGTCTCCCAGCAATCTGATTCCAGCTTGTGTTTCTTCCAGTCCAGCACAGTTCCCTATTCTGTTCTGTTTCACATGTATTGTTTTCAAAGAGTTATAGAATTACATTTCTAAGATATAACATTGTGCCCTCTTTTAGTGATCTTTTTAGTTAAGCTTATAAAAGAAAGGCAAAATAGATTCATTAGAAAATTCCCTACATTTCAACCATTTTTAGAGATTTTTCCTGTAATAAATACATGGAAAACAGTCTTTGATTATTCACTGGATCATAGTGTAGTATAGTGTAGAGGGAAAAATACAGCCTTGGAATGAGATCTGAGTTTCAGACTCAGCTCTACTGATTTTTTTTTTTTTTTTTACCTTTTAGTCTTCTGAATTGATTGCATTATTTTAAAAGTTTTAATAGTTGATTTACAATGTTGTATTTTTACTGAATATTTTTAATGACTTTACGCCATATCATTCACCTTCTATAAGCCTCTATTTTTCTGCAAAACATAAAACTGCCTGCCTTATAGGTTTTAATCATGGATAAATGACATTAATCAAATGTGCTATTAACTGTTCATCATTATTAATAATTAAAATTCCCCAATTATTTTGATTTTAGCTTGATTTGTTATCACTAAAAAATACTATTCCCATTGTGCTTAACAGATTTTAATGAAAGTTCACATAGCAAAGAGCAAGAAAAACTTGCCATGATGAACAAGTTGTAAAAAATAAATTTGGTTTTAATTTTAAACTGCTTATTGACCCTTCTAAATTCTAGAATGGAGGCCACCATTTTAAAAGGTCACTTATGACATTGCCAGCATGAGGTTTATAAAATGCTTTCTTAGCCCATCTCCAATGACTTCCAAGACAAATTTAGTTGGGAAGACTATTGTAAGCTAGATATATGTATATATAAATTGACCATTATTGTAGCAAGATGGCAGCCTCCACCTTGAAGCTAAGAAATGCCATTGGAATGGAGTAAGATGCTACTTTAAACTACCATGAGTAATTTTCATAGTTTGTTGTGGCAAGGGAACAGAGGCAGTTAAGTACGTATTACAATGTCAGCAGACATACTACTAAAATGAATCTATTTTGACCTTTGTTCACATTCCATCTGGTCTAGTGACTAGGGTGAGTTCACAGGTTCACGATGAGTCAGGCTTCATTTATATCCTCAGAAACATTTGCAGTTTTGAATATTTGACAGCAACACACCCCAATGTGAAAATCCTGAGGGAGTGAGGGATTTGTTAAAGATGTTGCCATGACTTAGGTAATATGATGCAGATAATATGAGTTCCTGCACTGAAAAACCTCATTGTTCTAAGGCAGCCCCAAAACCAACCACAGCATCATAGAACTGACCCCTGGCCAAACTGTAATACATTCCCAATAAAAGTGAAATCAATTAAAATAAATATCAAAAGGAACCTGGTAAAGGTAATAAACCACAAAAATCTCCCCTCTGAATATGAAAAGGGAGAAGAGCAGGATTATTCCCTTGCCTTAAGGATGAAGCAAGGATCCAATGAGAGCACATCTGGTAGGGAAGGAACCACGTTTCCAGGCTGGCATCTCATGTGAAACTCTGACATTAGGATCAGATGGCAGAAGCACTCTTCTACTGCATCCATGGTCGTATGTACGAGCTAAGTTGCTTCAGTTGTGTCCAACTCTTTGCGACTCCATGGACTGTAGCCTGCCAGGCTCATCTGTCCATTGGATTCTCTAGGCAAGGTTACTGGAGTGGGTGGCCATGCCCTCCTCCAGGGAATCTTCGCAACTCAGGGATCAAACCAGGGTCTCATATGTCTCCTGCATTGACAGGCAGGTTCTTTACCATTAGCGCCACCTGGGAAGCCCTCTCTTAGTCATAAAAATCATCCAAAGTAGAAAAAGAGGATTTGCCCCTAAAATCAAGGAGTCCTTACTGAACCACCACCCCTCACTAGGTTCTCCATCTGTTTCCTTTTTTTTTAATTCAAAGCAGTGAATAGATTTCTTCACAATCTACACTTAATTAGATGTTTTATCCAGTTCCAGAGTTCTAATTATTATCTACTTACAGGGGGTAAAAATCACAAAATTTGATTTTTGGCCCAGTGCTCTGGGCTTAACTACAAAGTTGATGTTAACTTAACTACAAAGTTGCTTGGTGTCTTAACTTCTCCACTTTGATGTCCAATAGGCATCTCAGCTTTATCATAGTCACGACTGATTGTTTGATTTTCCCTTCCCACCTGTCCCGCAGTCTTATTTCAGTGGCAGGTATCTTTATCATGCCACATACTCATACTAAAAATCCTTGCAATCATGTGTTATCTCCCTCTTTTTATCAGTAAAAGTGTTAGCACTTCAGCAAAAGTGTTAGCACTTCCTCTGCATTATGTCCAACTACCTCTCCAGCTTTCACAGCTACCACCTTGGTTCAGGCCATCAGCATCTCTTGCTTGAACAGATGCACCAGCCTCCTAACCTACTCACCAGTTCCTAACCTGCTTCCACTGCCACCAAGATGTCCCTCATTTTCTTCACATCACTGACCATAGTTTACCTCCCAAGAAAAACATTTTTGGGATTAGTATGTGTTCCTCTGCTCTGCTATATTTCTTATTAGAGTTCTTAATCATCTGACATATGTGTATCATTTGTTTGTGTTTTTGTTGCCTTTATTCCCTGACTAGAATGTGAACTCTTTGAGGACAGGAATTTTGTTTATTAAAATTACCACACTGTGCCCAGAACTTATCAAAATGCCTGGCACAGAGAAAATGCCCAATACATATTTTAAATGAGCGAATATAAAAATACAGTTCCTATCTTCAAGGAATTCACCAGCCAGTAGTAGAAATCAGCATGAACATAGCTAGCTATAATGCAAGCCAACTGTGATTAAACAAATTACAGGATAGCACACGGGAGACAAGATTAATTCTAGCTGGGGTTAGGGAAGGGACAGAGTTTTCTCACACATTACAGACATTTGGACATACACATAAGTATTTAAATTAGGCTGAAACAGATAAATGAGATTTCAGCAAGAAAAGACATGGAGACCAGCATACGGCAAGAACTTGAATGCTTAGAAGTGCTCAGCATATTCAAGGAACAGCAAATGATCCTGGGTGGCTGCCATCTGGAAGCTGAGCTGAGTACCAGGAGAAGGAGATGAGGCTGGGAAAACAGAGTGAGCCAGATTTCAAGGGGTCCTGAGTGTAATGAAAGCGATGTTGTTTAATACCATCAAGAAACGTTTGTTAAAACCCTACTCCAGGCCAGACTCTCTGCTAGATGCTGGGGATGTAGAAATGACATCTCTTGTTTCTGTGTTCAGGAAATGTACAGCAGAGCACAAGATATCTGAATATTCAGACAAAGAAGTGTCACAAAGTGTTGTGAGTGTCAGAGCAGCCATCTGAGAGGCAACATGACAAAGAAGTGAGGATTCTATAGTGCACAGAGGGAGTCGTACAGAAATATTATATGAAGAAGGCCACGAGTCACGGGCTTTTGAGTTGGAGAGTGAAATGATGGGATCTAAGATTTAGGGAGATTATGTGAGTTAGGGTAGACAATTGAGTGGAAGAGAAAAGAGTCTAAAGAAAAAAAGGAAGTAATTCTTTCTGAGTAAACACCAAGGAAAGTCTAATTAAACTTGCTTTCGACTTGAAAAGATATTTCAGTCTATGCTCTGTCCTGAGGAGTGCTCAGGAGGTATTCATCTGAGGAGGTTTTCTAATGTTAAATCAGTTTCCTGTGGGTAGAAAAAAAAAAAAAGACGGTCAGAATTCTTTTGCTTGATAATAAATCTTTCTAAGTTAAAAAAGGTAAGAAATCTAGAAAAATTCATGTAAAAATTCTCAAAACAAGTGTGGAGGAAGAGAGGAGGAACCTGGCAGTGTCACACAAGATGCTCTTTAACGAAGGTGTAGTAGGTTATGACGCAGCACGGGCATTATGTGCACTGCTTGTGTACGCTCAGTAGTTTAATAACCAAGTGAGAAATAACTTGTAACATGCTCTGTTCCCATCCTTCTGCAAACCCTCCTCCTGATTTCAAGATGTTAGTTCTGACAAGTTCAAATCATCATCATGATAATTAGCATCTGACACTTAGAGCCTCTTCACCAACAGTACATGTTGTTCATTTGTCAACATATAGTTGCAGTATAGAAAATATTTATCATATATAAGAACCACATTTTGAGTCATTTAAGAACATTTTGATAAACTAAACATACTGAAGGGTGCTTTCATCACTGATTATTTTTCCCTCTGAGCTATTTCTATTTTGTTAACATGTAATTTTATAAGCTAAACTCATTTTCAAATTCCGGCATTTCTTGGGTTGAGTCCCTTGGAATGCTTCTCTGACTCACTGAAATGGAGGCATAAAAATGAGTATGCTGAGTTTAAAAATTTTTAAATGAATTAATGTAATTCCCACACATATGACTATATGAACATAGTACGTGTCATTTTCTGATCACTGCAAATGCATGGAAAAGCATACATTGTTTTTCCTTATAATATTCAGTATATTTCTTTTTTTTTCTATAAAAACTAAGTAAGATTCAATGAAATTTTTGTTCAAATGCTTATTGTCTCACAGAAATGGAAAGCCTGTGCATTTCTCTGCTTTTTACTGTAATTATTTTGACTTAGGATTGCTTAATAAGATTTCTTCTCTAGACGAGCGTGAATATTTCCTTAGACAGTTGGGGTCAGGTTCAAGTGTAGATGGCATCTGCATTCATTATCTAATTGAGAAGAAAATCTAAGTGTGAGGTATAAGGACAGCGTAGTTGTAAGTTAGAAAAAAACTGTTTACCATTATGAATTAATTTTAGAATATTTAAAATCTGCTCTGACCTTTTAAGCTGGATCCATGGGTATACCCACTTTGACAGCTACTTAGGAGCTGTGACTCTTGCTCAGTTTACCTCCCAAAGTTACCAGGTCTAAAAATCATCTAGGACATGCCATCATCCCTTCTGGGTAGGCAGCCAAACTCCTAGGCTTTAGTGGCTCCTGGATAAGCTTTCCTGACCCTCATCTGGCCAGGCATTTTCAGAAGGGAGATTGAAAACACCTGCTCTGTGGCCATTTGGCAGCTTCTCTACAAATATCAGCTGGAGATAACATGGTGTGTACAGAAACAATCTAGAGATCTGGGATTTTACAAGGCAATTTGATAGAGAGCCAACAAAATAAATCATGAAAGTAAATAAGCACTAAGTTAAACACTCTTGGAGAAGTGGCACTAGAGCATATTCGTGGAAAACAATTCTCCCTGAAGTAGATTCTTAGTGCTTTCTTGTCCCAGAATTACCTGATACATTATTACAGTCTATAGGGATATGCGTAAAGAGTACTATGGAAAAAACTTAGTGAAAACAGTACAAGCCTGTGAGAAACTTCAAATGAAATGAAATACACAAAGGGATTAGGTCAGAGAAAGATAAATGTATCTTTAAGCAGTGTCTGCCTCAGAAATTATGCATGATCAAAAGTCTTCCCATAGCCCCACTTATGACTAAACATCCTTAGCACGAAGAAAATTACAAACAGGTACACTTCTAAAGTGGAAATGGAAACGAAGAGCTCTCTGTTTTTCTTTACCTTCTTACATTTGTATAACCCTTTATAGTTTAAAAAAGAAGTTTGCAAGCATTATTTCCTTTGATTCTTACAATAACCTGGTATGGTAGGTAAAAGATTAAAAATAGAAAGAAAACAAAAAAAAACTTGGGGGAGCCAAGTTGTAGATTTGCTTGAAAAACAGTGTCCTTGACTCCACTCATCAGCCGAATCCTAGGCTGCTGGCAACGAGACTGAGCTGGACAAGGAACACTGTCAGAACAGAAGGCACAAGATGTGTGTGCGCATGTGTGCCTGATTGCAAATGTTTTGCCTTCCAAACAAGTCAAGAAATTTCTGAATTTCCTATGATTTCAAAAGACCTGTATCTATTTCTTCTCCTTTCAAATAACAAGAATAAAAATACAAGCATCCAAAGAGCACTGTACAGTCAGTGCAGCCTGGCGTGAAAGCTCAGACAAGGAAACTCCAGGAAAGAGAACAGAGCCAGCACGAGACGCAAACACATCCATGCAGCACTGCATTGTTGGAAGGCGTCCATAGGCATCTACAAAACGAATCTGAAGAAACACATGAAGAAGCTCTCCATACAAGAGCTATTTTTTTATCACACAACTGTTTTTCAAGGTCCTGCTCCTCTTTAGGAGTATTTCAGTATCCAAACCTCGGTTTCTCTATTATTTACAACAGTTGTTGCCCTTGAGTGTGGATCTGTGTAGAAGCAACATTCCATGGCAGAGAGCCATCTATTACAAACTTTAAGTGTACCTATGTTTTTCCCTAGGCAGCTCTGTCTCTGTGTTCTTAGAGCATCTATACTACAATCTTTTAAAACGAATCCCGTTCTCTTCCTCAAATTGAATATATTATAAAATCCCCTCTCTCAATAAATGAAAAAAGTATTATGCAATCTCCCAAGCTATCAGCTTTGTTCCCTGAACAGTTCCTTTTCTCTCTCTCTACCATACGGCACTTAGACTCTTTGATTTTACCTCCATGATATGCCACAAATAAATACCATTTTCTCTAGCCTCACTGGTGTTATTTCTCTCCATGTGAGAAGTAATGAGGGTCTGGAATTTCTCAGAGGACTGGTTTTTTTTTTTCAATTTCTGAACCTCTTCTAGTAATTATTTTTTAAATTATTTTAATAAAGGTTTAAATTGTAACAACTAGTTTGTTCTCCACACCTATGAGTCTGCTTCTTTTTTATTGTATTCATTAGTTTGTTGTATTTTTCAGATTCCACATATACATGATAGCACAGAATGTTTGTCTTTCTCCATCTACCTTATTTCACTTGGCATAAAGCTGGTTTTAGAAAAGGCAGAGGAACCAGAGATCAAATTGCCAACATCCACTGGATCATCAAAAAAGCAAGAGAGTTCCAGAAAAACATCTATTTCTGCTTCATTGACTATGCCAAAACCTTTGACTGTGTGTATCACAATAAATTGTGGAAAATTCTGAAAGAGATGGGAATACCAGACCACCTGACCTGGCTCTTGAGAAACCTATATGCAGGTCAGGAAGCAACAGTTAGAACTGGACATGGAACAACACACTGGTTCCAAATAGGAAAAGGAGTACGTCAAGGCTGTATATTGTCACCTTAGTTATTTAACTTCTATGCAGAGTACATCATGAGAAATGCTGGGTTGGAGGAAGCACAAGCTGAAATGAAGATTGCTGGGAGAAATATCAATAACCTCAGATATACAGATGACACCACCCTGATGGCAGAAAGTGAAGAAGAACTAAAAAGGCTCTTGATGAAAGTGAAAGAGAAGAGTGAAAAAGTTGGCTTAAAGCTCAACATTCAGAAAACTAAGATCATGGCATCCAGTCCCATCACTTCATGGCAAATAGATGGGGAAACAGTGTCAGACTTTATTTCAGGGGCCTCCAAAATCACTTCAGATGGTGACTGCAGCCATGAAACTAAAAGACGCTTACTCCTTGGAAGGAAAGTATGACCAACCTAGACAGCATGTTAAAAAGCAGAGACATTACTTTGTTAACAAAGGTCCGTCTAGTCAAGTTTTTCCAGTGGTCATGTATGGATGTGAGAGTTGGACTGTGAAGAAAGCTGAGCATGATTGCTGGGAGAAATATCAATAACCTCAGATATACAGATGACACCACCCTGATGGCAGAAAGTGAAGAAGAACTAAAAAGGCTCTTGATGAAAGTGAAAGAGAAGAGTGAAAAAGTTGGCTTAAAGCTCAACATTCAGAAAACTAAGATCATGGCATCCAGTCCCATCACTTCATGGCAAATAGATGGGGAAACAGTGTCAGACTTTATTTCAGGGGCCTCCAAAATCACTTCAGATGGTGACTGCAGCCATGAAACTAAAAGACGCTTACTCCTTGGAAGGAAAGTATGACCAACCTAGACAGCATGTTAAAAAGCAGAGACATTACTTTGTTAACAAAGGTCCGTCTAGTCAAGTTTTTCCAGTGGTCATGTATGGATGTGAGAGTTGGACTGTGAAGAAAGCTGAGCACAGAAGAATTGATGCTTTTGAACTGTGGTGTTGGAGAAGACTCTTGAGAGTCCCTTGGACTGCAAGGAGATCCAAGCAGTCCATCCTAAAGGAGATCAGTCCTGGGTGTTCATTGGAAGGACTGATGCTGAAGCTGAAACTCCAATACTTGGCCACCTGTTACAAAGAGCTGACTCATTGGAAAAAACCCTGATGCTGGGAAAGATTGAGGGCAGGAGGAGAAGGGAATGACAGAGGATGAGATGATTGGATGGCATCACCAACTCAATGGACATGGGTTTGGGTGGACTCTGAGAGTTGGTGATGGACAGGGGCACCTGGCGTGCTGAGGTCTATGGAGTCGCAAAGAGTCAGACACGACTGAGTGACTGAACTGAATTGAACTGAATGCCATTGAAGTCTATCCATGTTGCTGCAAATGGAAAAATGTTCTTTTTTATATATATAGCTGAGTAGTTTTCCATTGTTTATTTATATCACATTTTCTTTATCCATTCATCTGTTGATGGACACTTAGATTGCTTCCATATCTTGAGAATTGTAAATAATACCTTTGTAGGAGCTTTTTTGCTGCCCCAAAGGATAAAATCCTAGGCTCCTAAGCATGGTATACAAGGCTGCAGCTTTATGATCTAGTCCTTGACTCATTTTCCAAAGCAGTCTGCTGCTGTGCTGCTGCTGCTACTAAGTCGCTTCAGTCGTGTCCAACTCTGTGCGACCCCATAGACGGCAGCCTACCAGGTTCCCCATCCCTGGGATTCTCCAGGCAAGAACACTGTAGTGGGTTGCCATTTCCTTCTCCAATGCAGGAAAGTGAAAAGTGAAAGTGAAGTCGCTCTGTCGTGTCCGACTGTTCACGACCCCATGGACTGCAGCCCACCAGGCTCCTCCGTCCATGGGATTTTCCAGGCAAGAGTACTGGAGTGGAGTGCCATTGCCTTCTCCAAAGCAGTCTACTGAAACATAACTCCAGCCAAACCTAACTTTTTACAGCCTTTCCAAATGCTATAATCAGTTTAATTCTCCATATATTTGATACTTTTGTTTGTTCTGCATGAAACATTCTTTTCCCACTCCTGTGTGTCTCCCTCTAAGTATGTTACAAAATAGAGGTTAAACACTACCTTCTCTGTGAAACCTCCATTCTCACATTCTAACATAGGTAGCTGCCCTTCTTCTATGCCTTAGTTACTCTTACTGAATTAGTATTACTCCTGATAACATTAGAGCCAGACATCCTGGAGTGTGATGTCAAGTGGGCCTTAGGAAGTATCACTACGAACAAAGCTAGTGCAGGTGATGGAATCCCAGCTGAGCTATTTCAAATCCTAAAGGATAATGATGTGAAACTGTTGCACTCAATATGCCAGCAAATTTGGAAAACTCAGTAATGGCCACAGGACTGGAAGGGGTCAGTTTCATCCTGACACATCCTGTAAAGGATACAACTGTACTCATTTCACATGCTATCAAAGTAATGCTCAAAATACTTCAAGCTAGGCTTAAACAGTATGTGAACTGAGAAATTCCAGATGTACAAGTTGAATTTAGAAAAGGCAGAGGAACCACAAATCAAATTGCCAACATCTGTTGAATCATAGAAAAAGCTAGAGAATTCCAGAAAACCATGTATCTCTGCTTCATTGGCTACACTAAAGCTTTTGGCTGTGTGGATCACAACAAACTGTGGAAATTCAAGAGATGGAAATACCAGACCACCTTACCTGCCTCCTGAGAAATCTGTATGCAGGTCAAGAAGCAACAGTTAGAAACAGACATGGAACAATGGACTGGTTCTCAATTGGGAAAGGAGTACATCAAGGCTGCATATTGTCACCACGCTTATTTAAATTATGTACAAAGTATAGCATGCAAAATGCTAGGTTAGATGAAGCACAAGCTGGAATCAAGATTGCCAGGAGAAATATCAATAACCTCAGATATGCAGATGACACCACCCTAATGGCAGAAAGTGAAGAGGAACTAAAGAGCCTCTTGATGAAAGTGAAAACGAAGAGTGAAAGGCTGGCTTAAAACTCAACATTCAAAAACCTAAGGTCATGGCATCTGGTCCTATCACACCATGGCAAATAGACGGGGAAACAATGGAAACAGTGAGCGACTTTATTTTCTTGGGCTCCAAAATCACTGTGGATGGTGATTGTAGCCATGAAATTAAAAGAAGCTTGCTCCTTGGAAGAAAATCAATGACAAACCTAGACAGAGTATTAAAAAGCAGAGACATCATTTTGCCTACAAAAGTCTATATGGTTAAAGCTATGGTGTTTCCAGTACTCATGTACAGATATGAGAACTGGACAATCAAAAATGCTGAGCTTCGAAGAATTGATGCTTTTGAACTATGGTGCTAGAGAAGACTCTTGAGAGTCTCTTGGACTGCAAGGAGATCCAACCAGTTAATCCTAAAGCAAATCAGTCCTGAATATTCATTGGAAGGATTGATGCTCAAACTGAAGCTCCAATAATTTGGCCATCTGATGCAAAGAAATGACTCATTAGAAAAGATCCTAATGCTAAGAAAGATTGAAGGGAGGAGGAGAAGGGGACAACAGAGGATGAGATGTTGGATAGTATCACTGACTCAACGGACATGAGTTTGAGCAAGCTCTGGGAGATAGTAAAGGACAGGGAAGCCTAGAGTGCTGCAGTCCATGGGGTTGCAAGAGATGGACAAAACTGAGCAACTAAACAACACAAATTGATATTATTAGATTTTTTGTTTTAATTTCTTTTCCCCTTCACTAATTAAAAAATTATGCATTCTATGTTATTCAGTGTTATTCACTTCTAGTGTAATCACCTACCATATACAGCAAACAATAAGCATATGTTAAGTGAATGGATGCTAAATGAATTTCCAGGAAATTTTTTTAATATGCATAGAATGTTTTCCCAGGTGGCTCAGCTAGTAAAGTATCTGCCTGCAATGTGGGAGATCTGAGTTTTATCCCTGAATCAGGAAAATCCCCTGGAAAAGAGAACAACAACCCACTCCAATATTCTTGCTGGAGATTCCATGGACAGAGGAGCCTAGCAGGCTACAATCCATGGGATATCTAAGAGTTGGACATGACTGAGTGACTAATACTTTCACTTTTACAGTGGCCTAATACCAAATTGAAAATCATTATTGCCAAAAATCTCGACTCTTAACCCATGTTTTTGCAAGTGTGCAGATAAAAGGAAAACTAAAAATAGTAAGTATCCTATAAGCAATAGCTATTATATTAAACTGCATCCCATATAACCTTGGGAGGAACAGATTGAGCCAGATCCTAAACTGATGGCCCACACAGACAATAAATAAACAAAAGATGACTTATCAAATGATAACAAAAGTTTTCAATCCATTCCACTCATTTTCTAATTTACCTTATCACTATTAGGTAAAAGATCACCTGGTTTAAAGACTACTGAAAGAATTGTTATCACTGTCTCTGTACCAGTCAAGAGTGCTGTCTCCAGGAAGCTCCATAAGAATCAGTCCTAGGGTTTGTCCTCGCAAGTTGTCTGAGTTAGAACTAAACCAGGGAGCCCTATGTCCCTGTTGACAAAATGTATGCTGATACTGTGATGGGCAGAGTAAGATTCAGACTTAGTTTTACTATATGAAAATATTCCTATGAAAATAGAAAAAAATAAATGTAAAAATGATAGATAATTTCTTAAGGAGTAAAAACCTGGTGGCAAAAATCAATATAATCAGAAAAAATAGTGAAAACCTCTTTTTAAAGGGAAAAAAAATGAGAAGCAATAATAAAGGTGAGGAGGTTTTTCTTTATTTGTTTGTTTTAGCAGGTTAAAAGCCTTTAGATCATGATGTCCAGTTTAAGTCATTGGGGTCACTCTTAAGGAACATTCATATCAAGGAGAAGGTTCAGAGAAGAATTACAAAGAATACTAAGCAGAAGGGAAAGTCAGAGAATTTTAGACTAGGGAAGAGATGCCAAAATCCCAGCAAAGGGCTGACTAATAATTTCAGATATATTAAGATGTTAACATAAAAGGAACCCAAACTCTCCCTGTCATTGATGGATCAAAAGCAGAGAATAAGAGACTTCCCTGGTAGTCTAGTGGTTAAGACTCTACCTGCCAATGCAGGGGACACGGGAACCCTGGTCTGGGAAGATTCCACATGCCATGGGGCAACAAGCTTGTCACCACAACTCCTGAAGCCCATCCACTCTCCACGCACAGCAATGAAGACCCAGCATAGCCTAAATAAATTAATGAAGTTATTAAAAAAAAAAAACAAATAGAATACTATCAAAATCAAAGAAAAAGACATTGGGCTTAGGAGAAAGGATCTCTTGACTTTGTGAATGGGAAACCAATAGATGACCATGGGGCAAGGTTATGAAAACTTTCAGGTAAGACTGAAAATTGTCTATTTTGAAAGGTTTAGGCATTCAGCTTCCTGCAGGAAGGAAGATGCACTAAGTCCTCTGCCATAAATATTTCCAGTTTTGTGAGTTAATAACATTATCTTATATTCATCATGTATTTACATAACATCCTGAAAGATACAATACACTCCATATTTACTCATTTACTCCTCTATGGAGCAAAATATCACAATAGGTTTAAACTTCCTTCACAGAAGCTAAGTTTGATGCCTTTGACCATTTTTTGTCCACCTGCCACATCCTTCCCAATTTCTCTGCAACTTCTAATAAATATGGAGCACCAAAAAATATGCAACTCTTCAATAAGTGCCCAGGAAATGCCAAGTCAAAAAGGCAGATTACTCCATGGTTTCTGCATGTCATACATCTATTAATACATCCTAGGATCATGTTCACACTTTTAATAACTGCACTAGGCTGCTGACTCATATTCGGGCATGTTTCTACTTCCCTCATACCTACATAATTATTCCCTTTCTTGTGTCAGCCTGGTTTCTTTTTTCCTTAATCTCATCCTATTTAGCTTGACCATTTTTCTCAGTTTTCAAGGGTCCATTGAACTGTTGTCCTGAAGTTCATAAATCAATAATGCTACTAAAATGATTTTCTTTTCTAACTTTCAAATAATCAAAGGATATGAACAGTTGCGGGAAAGCTCAATAATTCTTTTAACTTGTGTGCAAGACTCTCTGCTAAGGATTAGGGGGTAAAACAAACATGATTCCTGCTTCCTGATAGATTACAGTCTATCAATGATAGAGATAAGAAAATAGAAAACAGCAGCCCTCTACGATAAGTGCTTTGATAAGAAGGGCAGGCAGCGACAGGACAAAATGAGAGTGAGCACAGGGAGAATTCCTGGTCTAGAAGCTGTGAGTGCATTTTGTAGAACCACTTGACCTCCACACAAAAGAATTCAGAAGAGGGAGAGGCTAAAAACCTGAGAATCTGCACAAACATATAAACTAACTGCTTTAATCCTCACAGCAACCCTGTATGGCAAGTGTGGTTAGCCCAGAGTTAAAGATGAAGAAACTCAGCATTTAATAGGGTAGGCAACTTATCCAAAGGTCACACACTTCTGGCTAATAAGTAACAGAACTGGATTTCCAATCCAGGTCTGTATGACTCCAAAGTTCATGAATGACCATGCTGCTCTTCAAATAGTCTCCATGTTTCTGGTTTATTAACAGAAATGCCACGTGGGATGAAATCTAAAATTTCAGAAATCTAGATAATGTCAACTGCTTCCTTTTTATGTGGCATTCAGTCAAAATATGACAACAAACTAATCTGACATAAGCTTATCCCAAACTATTCTGGTAACTTCCTCACATTGCGAATTCAGGGAACAATTACCTGATGACTTGCTAGTTATGTTTCTAGGATACAAAAATATAATAATGCATTCATAATTTCAAGGGCCAATATTTCTTCCAATTTTAAAAAAAGACACCATATTTTTCCACCTTTGGGTACTTTCGTCTTCTGCAGAAAATATTCTGCAGTTAATAACAGTAGAAAGCACTCAACAATATCAGAAGTAACTTGAGTATCTATTCAGATGGCTCACTGATAGTAGTTTCCTGTCACAAGCAGGTAGCTAATATTTAATATGTATTCAAATAGGAAAAGGAAACAATCCAAGCAATCAATCTGGCACACAGAATTGGTTAATAGATAATACCTGAAATTCTATGTTCAACACCTGTTAAAATATCGTCCATCCAACAAATGCAACGTTTAAGCTAATTCCTGCAATAGGCCACTCTGAAAAGCCCCTCAGAGTTAAAAGGTGCATCAGTAGCAGTAGCTTGTTCTGTACTTGAAGGGCATCTTCATCTTGATCTGCCCATTCCTCGAATTTCCCTTGGCTCATAGGATGATCCATATCAAGCACTCGTGATTTCTTTAGTAGAACATACGCTGATAGATTCCTAGAAACATCTACTCCTTCTCCTTAAAAACCTACCAGTATGGAATTTAAATTGGCATAACCATATTAGAAAAACCAATATTTACTAAAGCTTAACTTAGAAATGCCTACATGTGTTCACCCAAAGACATGCACCAGAATATTTATAGTTGTGCAATTTGTGATGTCCAAAAGCAGAAACTCTCCAAATGTCCAACTACAGTAGAATGAATAAATTGTGCTCTATTCACACAAAAGAATACTTTACAGCCATTGGAATAAATAACCACAACTGCATACAACAATAGGGATGTATCTTACAAGCACAGTGGAGAATAAAACACACATACATAATATATTATTCTATATATGTAAAGAATAAAAGGTGGAAAAATTAACATATTCTATTGGAAGTTTGGATACTTGTTACTTTTAAGGGAGTGATAACAGGAAGGCAACAGAGGAAGACATCTAAGATGCTGATAATATCTTCTTTCTTAATTGGCATGTCGGTTAATCAAATGTAAGCTGTTTTGTGAAAATTAATTGACTTACTTTTCTATGTATGTATTATACTTCAATAAAAAGTTTTCAAAGCCCCTACAGGCTTGAAATTTTAAATAGCTAACTTTTTGAGAGATTAAAATGGACCATATGAAATATTACCTATGGGATAGAAAAAATGCTGTGTAAGGACCTGCATTTTAAACAATATGAACTTAAAGATCATTGCCCAGATAGACCTGGATCCCTTTCACTTCTAGAAATGAGATTCCCATGTCTCCCTACACATTGCCCTAGTCCATATGCTGGCTGTAGTTTCCAGCCCATTTCTTTGGATCATAAATAATGTTCCATTTCTGCTAAAACTCTATTCTCACTCTTGAAGGACATGTGAGCCTTGAAAGCAAGGCACTTTTCAACCAGCCCTCCCATATTCTTCTCCTGCCCTCTAAACATCCTGCACTGCTTATGCAGGCATCTTCATCTCTATCCAGAGCACTCTAGGGAATCACCCTCACAATGGCCTCACCTCTCTCTGATGTCTCTAGCTTTCCACTTGTGCCAATTAAGAGTAATGAAGTCAGTCTGTTTCACAAAAAAAAATTATTTTTTGGCCTTTATGTATGATACATGAATTTTATTTAAAAATACTTCTCGTTCCATTTATAATCTATAAATGTTGTTCAAGTTTAAATCATTCACTATCATGGAAGTTTTATTAACATGTTACTCAGTCACTCAGTCATGTCCAATTCTTTGCAACCCTATGGACTAAAGCACACTAGGCTTCCCTGTCCTTCACTATCTCCCAGAGTTTGCTCAAACTCATGTCATTGAGTCAGTGATGCCATTGAATCATCTCATCCTCTGTCACTCCCTTTCCTCCTGCCCTCAATCTTTCCCAGCATCAAGATGTTTTCCAATCAGTCAGATCTTTGCATCAGGTGGACCTTCAGCTTCATCATAAGTCCTTCTAATAATATTAAGGATTGATTTCCTTTAGGATTGACTGGTTGGACCTCCTTGCAGTCCAAGGGACTCTCAAGAGTCTTCTCCAACACCATAGTTCAAAAGCATCAATTCTTCAGCACTCAGCCTTCTTTATGGTCCAACTCTCACATCCATACATGACTACTGGAAAATCCATAGCTTTAACTATATGAATCTCTGTTGGTACAGTGATGTCTCTGCTTTTTAATATGCTGTCTAGGTTTGTTATAACTTTTCTTTCAAGGAGCAAGTGTCTATCAAGTTCATGGCTGCAGTCACCATTCTCAGTGACTTTGGAGCCCAAGAAAATAAAATCTGACACTGTTTCTATTTTTTCCCCATCTATTTCCCATGATGTGAGGGGACCAGAGGCCATGATTTTAGTTTTTTGAATGTTGAGTTTTAAGCCAGCTTTTTCACTCTTCTTTTTCACCTTCATCCTGTTTGCTTTCTGCCATTAGGGTGGTATCATCTGCATATCTGAGGTTGTTTCCCCCTCCAACCTTGATTCCAGCTTGTGATTCATCCACGGTACATAATTTTATATTCTCATTATACTTTGTTTTTGAATGATCTATTCTTTACCATTCTTAGCTCCCTTACTACTGGAAAGCTGGCCTTACATAGGCCTGAATGTAAATATCAAAATGGATACTGTTTACAGTATTACAAGTACAGTATTACAAGACTCAAACATACTTCTGTGAACACTTCATACCTGCAAAAAGAAAATGTAATAATATACATGACTGAGTGAAATCAGAGAAGAAATATCATATGATATCCCTTATGTGTACAGAATCTAAAATAATACAAATGAACTTACTTATAAAACAGAAACAGTCTCACAAATTTAACCAAATTATGGTTTCCAGCTGAAGGATGTGGGGGAGGGATAGTTAGGGAGTTTGGAATGGACATTTACACACTGCTGGATTTAAAATGGATAACCAACAAAGACCTACTGTATAGCACATGGAACTCTGCTCAGTGTCATGTGGCAGCCTGGAGGGAGTTTGGGGGAAAATTGATACATGTATATATATGGCTGAGTTCCTTCACTGTTCACCTGAAACTATCACAACATTGTTAATCAGCTATGAAATGAAATGAAATGAAGTTGCTTCAATCCTGACTGACTCTTTGTGACCCCCATGGATTGTAGCCTGCCAGGCTCCTCTGTCCATGGATTTTCCAGGCAAGAACACTGGAGTGGGTTGCCATTTCCTTCTCTAGGGGATCTTCCTAACCCAGGGATCAAACCTGGGTCTCTCTTATTGCAGGTAAGACTCTTTACCTTCTAAGCTACCACAGTATAATCAGCTATACCCCAATATAAAATAAAAAGCTTAAAAAAATAATAATAACCATCCAGTGCAAGAATATTTGAGAATTTCTAGCTCTCCTTTCTCAGGAGAATAAGCTAATACATATTGTTTTAAATTCACCCAAACATCTACTTGGAGAAGGCAATGGCAACCCACTCTAGTTCCCTTGCCTGGAGAATCCCGTGGGCAAGGAGCCTGGTAGGCTGCAGTCCATGGGGTCGCTAGGAGTTGGACACGACTGAGCGACTTCACTTTCACTTTCACTAAACATCGACTTGACCTTGATAGCAAATAATGCTTTGTTTTTGTTGTCACCATTTCCTAGGAGGGCCACCTCCCATACACAGCTCATTTACAGACACTACTGAGCCCTTCTAAATTACTGTGGCTTCAGGTTACCAGCCCCTTCCACACACTCTGGTTCTCTTTGGTAAACCATCACTCAGAAGCCCCTCCGTAGGCTGCTTGTCTAGACTGACATGATTATAATTTTATAATATTAAAAATAGCTTTAATGGTATTTTAAGAGAAGTAAACATAAAATTCACAAAGGAAAGGAAGGAAGGAATCCTACATTTAGCAGGCATCTAATACCTTTAGAGCTTTTTGCTGGTACTTGCCTGTATGCTATTGTTTTTAGTCCTTATATAACTTTGCAACATGGGTCTTATAATCTCCCTTTTGCAGATGAGAAAATAGAGGCTGCCCGAAATCACAGAACATGGACGATGCAGAGCAAGACATTAAACCAGGCATCAGCAAAAAAAATGTTTTCTATAAAGATACAACAAATATTGTAGGCTTTGTGAGTCACATAAGTTCTCTGTCATATATTTTTCTTTGTTTCTTTGCTGGTTGGTTTGTTTTCACAACCCTTTAAAAACATAAAAACTATTTTTAACTCCTTGGCTGGATTTGGTCCAAAGATGGTGGTTTGAAGATGCCTTTCTTAAGAAGTTTGGGGGAAATATATGCTTAAGTATGTGCTCTGGACTTTGGTCCAGAATTAAATCCTAATTCTACCACTTACTAGCTAACATTTATGAAGAATTGTAAAACATCTACCAGGCAACATTCTAGGTGTTATATATGTATTTACTTATTTAATTCTCCCAAAAATGATTCCCCCATTCTACAGATAAGGAAACTAGAGTAGTTTAATAACTCGAGAAAGCCTACACACAACAGTAAGTGGTGTAGCCCAGGCCGTCTAGCTACAAAGCCCATGTTTTATAACATTATGTTAATATTATTGAAGTTGGGATAAACTACCTGAACAGGATAAGTAATTGGATTGCACATATATACAAAATGAAGCTTTGCATTTATTTTCAATGATCCTTTGGCCCTTGCAAGAAAAGGAGTTAGTACCTCAGGCTGTTGTAACTGGGACTAAGGCATGTAGATTCTAGAAGATGCCATTATGTATGATTCTACAGGTTTATAAGGATGGAAAGCAGAACCTAGACAGAGTGATTGGTCAAAGGCAAAAGGACACACTAGATATGAGTTCAGTTAACCAGGGTCAAAGGAGCATAAGGTGCTAGTTGGAATTCAAGGTATGAACAGGAGGACAACTAAGTAGGGGATAATTGGATAGACATTCAAATGGGCAGGCAATTTGTATTAGGACTGCAGCTTAAAACATCAGGGTGCCTGGTATAGAGGCAAAGCCCTGGGAAATGTGATTCCCCTATGTCCATACTGAGAGTGATGTGACTGACTCGTGCTGAGCTGCACAATTATTGCATCAGTAAAGGTAGATCTTTGCAGATCCTTGGTCTGTACTGTGATCAGGGTAAAAAGTGAGACTCATCTGAAAAGTCAAGTTCTGTTAGATCAACCTACTAGAGTTCAAGATCTATAAGACAAGGACCCAGGAAGACCTTTCAAATACATGAATCTTTTTGTTGTTCAGTTTCCAAGTCGTGTCCACCTTATCACAATCCAATGGACTGCAGCACACCAGGCTTCTCTGTCCCTTAACATCTCCCAGAGTTTGCCCAAGTTCATATCCATTGAATCAGCAATGCCATCCAACCATCTCATCCTCTGTTGTCCTCTTCTTTTGCCTTCAATCTTTCCCAACATCAGGGTCTTTTCCAATGAGTCAGTTGTTCACATCAGGTGGCCCAACTATTGTAGCTTCAGCTTCAGCATCAGTCTTTCCAAAGAGTATTCAGGGGCTTCCCAGGTGGCGCTAGTGGTAAGAACACTTATGCCATTGCAGGAGATACAAAACATGTGGGTTTGATCCCTGGTTTGGGAAGAACCCCTGGAGGAGGTCACGGCAACCCACTCCAGAATCCTATGGCATGCACACGTGTTCCCTTATTCCTTTGTGCAGACACCCACACAGCCAACCACTTTAGTCTTGTCCCCATGACATGCTCTCCAGCAACATTGCTTTGACATGAACCTTAAAGTTCTTTAAATCCAAAACAACAAATATCACTATTTATTGTTATTGCAATTAATCTGTTACCAACCACAGATAATAAAGGTTAAAAGAAAAGGAAAAAAAAAAAACTGTAGTCTTCTGTGGTAAGAGTGAAAGTGTTAGTCTTTTAGTCCTGTCAGACTCTTTACAAGTCCTCCAGGCTCCTCTGTCCATGGAACTCTTCAGGCAAGAATACTGGAGTGGGTTGCCATTCCCCTCTCCAGGGCATCTTCCTGACCCAGGGATCGAACTCAGGTCTCCTGCATTGCAGGCAAACTCTTTTTTAATTGTAATAAATTGAAATGGCCACAAGGATCTGTGTGGTCTGGCCCATAATGGTCCCTCAACCTGAGACTCTTGAGCAGGCTGTTCCCTTTCCTGAAATGCTCATCACCACCTGTTGTTTGTTTTGTTTTTTGCTTTGTCACATTTATCTTACTTTTTAATTATACACAGTTTTTGAGTCACCTGCCTTGCCTGTTTCCCTGACTAGACTGTAAGCTCTGTGAAAGCAGAGACCATATCTGCTTGGTTCATTATGGTATCTCCACCCAGGACTTAGCACAGTTTCATAAATTTGTCCTTGGCAATTATCCATTATGAATAAATCTCTATTGACAGGGTATTGAAATGCCTAAATTAATTCTCCCCAAGACTGAACAAAAACTTCCTGAAGCCGAGAAATATGTACTACAAATACAAACTGTCAGTAGTCTTATGTAACACCACCAGGAAAATCATATGACCCAGGATAAACAGAGTATCATCACGTTATTTATACTAAAATGTGCCCACGAGTTCCCTGGGACAGAGAAGGGACTATATATATAACAAAAAGATTTTGCTGATAAACAAATACCAAGAATATTTCTGCCTTCCACATAGTAAACAGTAGGCTTCTTTTGCTTGCTGATGAAAAAATTTACAAAGCAATCAGTCCTGCTTTTCCCCTTCTATTTTTTGACTTGAAACAGCTATAATTAAGTAAACGACCTGGCATTCTTGAGCACTCAAAGTCCACGTTGTCTATGACCACTCAAACAACAAGGGCGTCTTTGGCATTCCAAATGCACATAAAGTAATCAATATGGAAAAAGAATAAATTAATCAAAAGTTATGTAATCTTATTCCCTGGAAAGAATCTGATTAAATCTCCATCCTTTGTAGCGATTTCTAATCTAGGGCAGTGCAGGTGCTTACAATCATTTGTGAGATGACCTCAGGTAACCCAAGGATAGTTTTAATTGCTTATCAAATGTAATTTTACGAACGAGATAAAGATATTGTGCAAGTATATAAAACACCTTTGAAATACAGAGAGCCTTTCAAGTGTGATTTTTAGTTAGCTTGCTACTCTTTCTTTAGAGTCTAATTGATTTTCTTGACATCTCTTTAGTCTGGCAAACTGCCTGCCTAAGTACTTTATCTGACCTTCAGGCTGTTTGCCAGGTATTGACCCAATACGTACAAAGGCTGTGTTGTATCAGCTCTCCTAACTTTGATAAGGGCTAATGTACCAGCGTCAAGCAGACAGAAAGTCAATGGTCTCAAAATTTCTCTCATCCTCTTCTTCTATCTGTATCTTCCTTTCTTATGAAAGAATTTCAGGTCCTATCGAAATCAGATCTTAAGCAGATCAGATGCACTTTTGGCCCTAATTTATTTTCTAGAAATTTTTAAAAAACATCTGTTAGAAGAGCTCGCTAGGCAACAATAAATAAAAATGTTTAGAAATATTAGAAGTTAAAATAATATCACCAGTTAAGTAAAACTAGGTATGACTTAGGGAGATGCTTAGGGAGGATTTGGGCTCAGATGGTAAAGAATCCACCTGCAGTGCAGGAGACCTGGGTTCGATCCCTGGGTCAGGAAGATACTCTGGAGGAGGGCATGGTAACCACTCCAATGTTCTTGCCTGGAGAATCCGCATGGACAGAGGAGCCTGGCAGGCTACAGTCCATGAGGTCGCAAAGAGTCAGACACAACTGACAACAGAACAACTAAGCACTCATATATTTCAGTTTCCCTTGCTAATAAATTTTAGGAAAACATTTTCACTGGACAAATGGCTCTGGGCAGGTTGAGGAGATCCACGCCAACAAAACATCCTAATTACTCAGGTCAGAATGAAATCCTTGAAGAAAGAGAAAACAAACCACCTGGAAGTCAAGTTGCTGAAATAAGCCTTTCGGGAAACAGAGAAACTTACTAAGAATGTATTTTGTGTTTTGAAGATGATCTGGGATAGATAAAATTGACTGATTTCACAGTACAAACCTGCTACTGATATGCTTTGCCCTCTGTTAATGAACTTCCAAAAAAACAATTGGAAGGACCTAGAGATTTCATAATCCTTTGCATGGAGTGAAACAGTGTTGACTGATGCCTACTTTATCTGATCTAGGTCTTTTTATAGCTTGGAACAGAGAGAAAGCCATGAAAAATTTACTTTTAAGTCACCAGCCGGAGGAAAAAATTACTAGTTAGAATAAACAAAAAAATACACATTCATCATCATATGCCACTTCAGGCAATCTACATTCTGAAAAGTCATTCCAAGCAGCTGGATGGAGCCTGAGTTGATGACTGGCCATGGTGGGAAAGAGGAGTCCCGTAGATCTGACATAGGTGGGAAAATGTAGAGGGTTCTGCAGGGGTGGCTGTGGATGGAAGAGGTATAGAAGACCACACAGAGTTGGCATGGGTGGAAGAGGTACACAGGATGCCACAGGACTGAGTGGAAGTGGGAAAGTGCAGAGGATTTTGCAGTCCTCAAGTGCATAAACCCAAGAAAACTGTGCTGAGAATGGGACTACCTGGGTCCATAAACCCAAGAAAACTGTGATGAGAATGGGGCTACCTGGGTCACTCTAATCTCCAGCCGTACTAATCCAGAGTCACAGAAAATTTAGCATGAACTCCTTCCTTTCATCTGTTAGATTCAATGGCCCAAATGATATTGCAGACAGGCCTGAAGAAAGGACTTTAAAGCTGCTCCTAAAACCAGGAGAGCTTTTTGAATATGAAATACTGAAGGGCTGGGCCACTTACCATCAATCCACTAGATAAGGAGGAGGAAGCCTAAGAAGAGAAGCGTTGTTTCAGAGAAAGTAGAAGAAGGGTAGAAGGCCCAGAAATGCCTTTAGGTAACTGCATACTCTATGCTGGCTTAGGATCCAGATATTGACAGACTTCTGGACCAGAAAACCTTAGTCAAACCCATGATTTCTAGGGAGGAAATTTTGAATAGAGAGGTAAGTCATGAATGAGAGGTGATGATTACTCCAGGCTGTTTTGTCAATTATCAGTTAAATCAGTCTTGTTATTGTGATTACAATGGTGTTTGTCTCCAGCAGCTGGAGGCAAAAGGACCTGAAAACAAGGAGAGGAAACCAAATTAAATTTGGCATCAAAAAATAATTGAGACAAATACACCTAGGGGAATAAACAGTACAAAGTGGTGGAAGGTCTGAAAAAGCACTATTTCCAGGAGAGTCAGGAAGGGGGGCCAAAGCGACAGGAATGTCTGCATGACAGAGCAGCAACATGCTGTAGCTGCAAGCCTTGCATATCACATGAATCAGGCAAAGACTTGCTTCACCTTCTCCAGGAAGGGTGTATGAGAGCAGCTCTAAGGTACTATTTATGGATTTGCATTAAAAAAAAAAAAAAGATACATTAAAGAAATTCAGTAAATGGTATATAAGCAAGACTGATGGGACCCCCTTAAAATTTTTTTTAAAAATTGGCAAGTCACAGTCAAAAAGAGGGAAAAGGAAGGAAAATGGGTCAGAAAGCCAAATTGTAAAATGGAAAAAGAGTTTACAGTATTGTATTGATAAAGCTGCTTTTCAACAGAGTACAAAAATCACTTCATCTCTTTAAGCTTTAATTGTAAAGGGAGGGTTATGGATGACAGGATTGTTAAGGCCTAGTCCAGCTCCAAATATCTACACCCTACAGCAGGTTTCAAAATTCAGCTTCTTCTAAATCTGGCTCTAACCTTACTTTGGGGAATTCTCTGACATATATCCTATTTCACTCTGCTGGCCCCAAAGGTCATCTGCTTATGCTACACGCTTATGAAAAGCACATTTGTCCTTTTTTAAATGGAGGGAATGAAGATGGCAGAAAGAGTGAAGTGGAAATCAGAAGCCCTCACTGGTGTTGGTGCATTCTACAAAGATGCAGGATGTTTCCCTCATGTCTAAAGAGAGGGGCCAGGTTAGGTTGTCACTGAGGTTCTTGCCAGCTCTATTTGCTGGTCTCTCTCAACTTCTCAAGCCTTCACACAAGTTCTTATCAATTAGATGTCTCTTAGCAAGGAGATTTTTGGGCTCCAAAATCACTGCAGATGGAGACTGCAGCCATGAAATTAAAAGACGCTTACTCCTTGAAGGAAAGTTATGATCAACCTAGATAGCATATTCAAAAGCAGAGACATTACTTTGCCAACAAAGGTTTGTCTAGTCAAGGTTACGGTTTTTCCAGTGGTCATGTATGGATATGAGAGTTGGACTGTGAAGAAAGCTGAGTGCCAAAGAATTGATGCTTTTGAACTGTGGTGTTGGAGAAGACTCTTGAGAGTCCCTTGGACTGCAAGGAGATCCAACCAGTCCATTCTGAAAGAGATCAGCCCTGGGTGTTCTTTGGAAGGAATGATGCTGAAGCTGAAGCTCCAGTACTTTGGCCACCTCATGCGAAGAGTTGACTCATTGGAAAAGACCCTGATGCTGGGAGGGATTGGGGGCAGGAGGAGAATGGGACGACCGAGGATGAGATGGCTGGATGGCATCACTGACTTGAAGGACGTGAGTTTGGGTGAACTCTGGAGTTGGTGATGGACAGGGAGGCCTGGCGTGCTGCGATTCATGGAATCGCAAAGAGTCAGACATGACTGAGCAACTGAACTGAACTGAACTGAGCAAGGAGAGATCAACCACCAAGTAGAAAAGGAGTGGAACTCCTGAATTCCAATTCTCCACCTAATCCATCTGCATAAAACACAGTCACAGCTAGAGATCAGAAAGTGCACCACATATATACAAATAGTAATAAAATACTAAAAGACAACTCCCCAGAGAGATGACTCTCTCTATTACAGACCAGTTTCCAGAGGAACCAGGAGGAAGAGCCATTCCTCTCAAAGAGACTTGAAATGAGATTTGAAGGAAATCAGAAAGAACAGCTAACAATTGACCATATTCCCTTAGCACTCAGGAGCTGGCCCCACACACTTCTTCACATCTGAAGTCTGTAGCAGTCATCTCTGGCTAGTGCTTGACTTGGAAGCCTCTAGAGACATCCTACATCACTGCCCAGGAGTTCTTCAGCTTTCCGTTTTCTCCATGCCATCCCTGCAGCCTGCGGGCCACTCCACACCCTGCATTCCTGTCAGGTGTCCTGTCAGGCAAAGCTGTTTATTTGAGGTCATGCTGGCAGCTGAGCCCAAGAGCCTGCTGCCTGTGATGTTAACCCTGCCAAGTTGAACTGCGTCTATTTTTTTTTTTCTTCTTCAATCATTCCTAGAAATATCAATTCTGGAAAACTCTGTTTTCCCACATAAGGTTTTGGCAGCCAATCCTCAACAGTTACCTCATTCTTTGCTCTGCTGCCATCTGAGAGAACATACTAGGAGAAAAAAAACGGTGCACCTAGGGAGAACAAACGCACAGAGGCTGAGGGACTGAAGGGTCTCTTCTTCCTAACAGGACTATGTAGGAAATGCCTCTGCAGAGATGAAGAACATTAGTGCTGTTGAAGAACTGAAATTCCACCTGCCCCGAAATCTCTGATTTAACATGCTAGGAAACTGAGGCTAGGCAGATGAACGTCTCTTCTGCAGGTTATGACCGAAAATATTTACAGATACATGAATGAATAGATGAAGGAATGAGATAGAGAAACTCAGAAATGGAATTGGGAGAATAAATATGTACACTTGTGGAGCACAAAGTAAAGCCGGAGGAAGAATAAGTGATTAAAAAAAATCTCTGTCACTATGTGTCTCAGTCCTCTTGAACTGCTATAACAAAATACAATAGACTGGGTAACTTATAAAGGACAGAAATTGATTTTTCACAGTTCTGGAGGCTGGGAAGACCAAGATCAAGGTACTGGCAGATTCAGTGTCTGCTGAAGACATGCTTTCTTGTTCGTAGACTGTCATCTTCTTGCTGTGCTCTCACATAGTAAAATGGGTGAGGGAGTACTCTGGAGTTTCTTTTATAATAAAGGGCACTAATCCCATCATCAGGCTTCCCTGGTGGCACAGATGGTAAAGAATTTGCCTGCAATGCAGGAGACGCAGGTTCAATCCCTGGGAGGAGAATAGCAACCCATGCTAGTATTCTTGCCTGGACAATTCCATGGACAGACAAGCCTGGAGGGTTACAGTCCATGGGGTAATAAAGAGTTGACTGAGTGACTACCACTTTCACTCCAATCCCATCGTGAGGGCTTCATTCTCATGATTTAATCACCTCCACATCCTAATGCTATTACATTAGGGGTTAGGGTTTCAATGTATGCATGCTACAGGGACATAAACATTCAGTCTATAACATTAAATAAATATCCACCCTTCTCAGGTTAAAATGTAGCTACTAGTCATCATTATTTTTGGTCCAGACAGCATCTTCTGAAAGAAAGTATCTTCATGACTCTTCCATATTATTGACAATTAATCACAAAGTGAGAGCTTGAGACAGCCTTAGGAAGCATATGGTCACATCCTCATATTTTGGAGATGAGATTGAAAAAAGTAAAATGGTTGTCCCAGAATATCCAACAGCTACAGGATTACCACAGAAAGAAAAAGCAACATAGACAGACCTTGATCAACTTGTCCCTGAGTACTTTTTTCTACTGAAATAAGTCCAAAACATATGTGTGCACACATGCATACCCTGCATTCATACCTACTGTAGGTATGAAGAGTTACTAAATATACTACTTCAACAGCTGGGATTTTACAAGTTGACTTTTCACAAGGTGCTTGTGGTTTCTTAAAATGTGTTAGGCTCTCTTCTTTTTTCTTCTAAGAATTTTTTTTTTAATTTAACACAGAATTTAGACATTAAAAGGCTGAGTTGGTCAAGACAGTTACTGAGTGATTACTTTATACCATCAAGTCAAAATGATGGGCAGCAAATTCAAGTTTGGCTTAATATGATGCCAAATCAGTTCACTTTGGTCAATAGTGTTCAAATAAGGTGATCAGAAGCCAAAGTAGCCATCATGAGGCCTTGCTGAAGTTGTACCAGTGGGTGTCCATCTCTGCACCTGATTAGAGGGAATTTCTATTGAATTCAGTAGGAACTAAGAGGGCTTCCCTGATGGCTCAGTGGTAAAGAATTCACCTGCAGGAGATGTGGGTTTGATCCCTGGGTTGTAAAGATTGCCTGGAGAAGGAATGGCAAGCCACTCCAGTTATTATGCCTGGGAAATCCCATGGACAGAGTGCCTGGTAGGCTACAGTCCATAGGGTCACTCAGCAACTAAAAAACAAGAACAAGTAACTAAGAACTGAGGCCAGTTAGTAATATCTGAAAACTAGATCCTAATAGCAGATGTGGTAGGCACTAAAGCAGTACCATTCTCACTGTTATTCACTTGGCCTTGATTTACGACAAATTACTAAACTGGTAACTTACACTAACCCCATAAAAGAAAACATAATCTTCTAGATATCCACTGAGAAAATGAAGGGGAGTCCTGAATGAGTTCGATGGGTCTTTCTCAGAGGTTCCATTCTTGCAGGGCTACACTCATCTTCCCTCCTCAATAGCCTTTCCACTCATTATCAGCACCAACACTTACTGTGTAGGAATGTGCTGGGAATTGAGTTGGACACTATGTTGGAGACCTCTATCTTGGGGTTGATAATCAAATTAGAGCCAAAACATGTACACAAACGGCTCTATAATTATACACCTAGAATAATTAAAGCACCAAATAAGTTAGTGAAGCAGTAATAATTATGGCATTCAAAGAAGTTCCAAGAAGGGCATTGTAGTAACTTACAGTGGACTATGAGGCTCTTCCTTTGTAGAAATTTAAAATCTGTTTCCACATCTGAGTCTTACATTTCATTATTTAAGAAAGGTTTATGGTTTACTCTTATTATAATAAGAAAGGGGAAGAAAGAAGAATACAGAACAAAGAGTAGGAATTTGAATTGTAAAACATGGAGTACACGAGCATCTATTATGTGGCAGACACATTAAAAAAATGAACTATAATATGCAGTGGAGTAACTGAACCTCATCCTACAGGTTAAATCTTAGTTGAAAGGCAAGTACATGTGGCCAGGATGGGATCCTTGGATGGATGCCAAGAATGTCATAGGCAAACTTGAGCAGAGCCAGGTGAAGGCCAAAGATGGGAACAGTGAGGAAGAACCTGATGGGTACTCCCAAAGAAGCAGAAAAAAAAGAAGAGCCTTGCAATAAGATAGGCGTTGTTGGGGGCTAAAGATGATAGCAAACCAGAGTAGACCACACCGAAAAGAAACCAAGAGGGACACAAATGGAGGTAGGAATGAGAAGTTATCTAAGAGATGTTATCTAAAAACTCAGGGAGTTAAACAAGGATAAGAAAGACGTGAATAAAGTGGGAGCAGGAAGGAAGAAGGGGTTTCATTTCTTCTCAGACCAGACATGACAATGTCAGATAAGGCTCCATAAAAGATTCCTTTTACCTGCATTTGTTCCCCATATGATGGGGACACCTTTTCCTTCTCAAGGGAAAAAAATGGGTGCAGAAATCTGACACCAAGCTACAAAGAAGTCTTGGGAGTAAATAATAGAACAATTTGTGCCCTCATGACTCCTCTCTGTGCCCTGAAGATAGACATGATAAACGGAGTCAACTCTCAGAGATCCGGCTTATGGGGGCCAACAATGTAATTATATAAGCATGCATAACTTTCATAATTGCTTCTGAAGAAGAACTTTCAAAATGGAATAAGAATAAAGCTTATATTAAGACAGTATTTATTTAGCAAAAGGAAATATCCAATTCTATAGTCAGATCTTGAAGAAAGATTCAGCAATAATATGGCAATGAATGGTAGAGCTAACATATCATGCCTAGGAACTGTGATAACTTGTCTTCATGAGTCTCAATTAGCTAAAAGATTAGTCCTTGCTCAGGATGTATATAGGTGATTCATTTTTACTTAACAATAACTAACTGTATCTTTGGGTTATCTGGTTTATCAAAATGATAATTTCTAAACAGAAATATGAAAAGAAATTAAAATAACCAAGGCATATCTGGTAGAGACATGTTTACATGTTTTCTCTCACCCTTAACCCAAAATATGTTTCTTGGAAAAGTATGTTTTCCGGTTGTTTAATAACACAAAACTTCCTGTGGCCACTTGGCCCATTGTTTGCACAGCTAGTCCCTGGAGGCAGCATGGGAAAAGGGAAAGGAAGCAACTACCCAGCCCTTCAACCAAATCCTAGCTCTGTCACTTAGTTGTGAGTATTAATTTTTATAATTATGGAGTTCTGAAAACTAGTCCTGGAGAAATTGCTTTACCAATATTATGCCACAATAACTCTGTGAGGTAAGTATTATTCTTGTCCTCATTTTACAGATGAGAATTGAAACAGAAAATTTAGTAACTTTGCCAAGGTTACAATAAGTAATGGAATCAGGGTTGGTCCTATTATGTCATGCCCCTTAATCCTTATGTCATGTGATCTCTTCTCTCTTGGATTTAGACTCTGAGCAACTTAGTTTTTCTGGGCCTCAGTTTCCTCATCAATAATGTGGAGGATATACTACCTATCTTGCAGAATTGACATGAAAATTAAATGAGATAATACATGTAGTTCCTGGTCTATAATAAGTAATCATTTAATAGTAACTATTATTGTATTTGATAATGATTGTTTCATAATCTCTAAGACTTCCCTGATAAAATGATTACTTCTTAAATTATATAGGTACATTTTTATCAGTAAGAATAAAGTTATTCAGTATTAGCTTCTCATTAATAGAAGAATCACTATTGGGCTTCCCTTGTGGCTCAGCTGGTAAAGAATCCGTCTGCAATGCGGGAGACCTGGGTTCGATCCCTGGGTTGGGAAGATCCCCTGGAGAAGGGAAAGGCTACCCACTCCAGTATTCTGGCCTGGAGAATTCCATGGACTGTATAGTCCATGGGGTGGGGAAAATTAAAATCTGTATTGCAGGCAGATTCTTTACCATCTGAGCCACCAGGAAAGCCCAGAAGAATCACATTGCCATTTAATTTCTATTGCCTATATATTTTGAGAACAAAGTCAAATGCTCAACCAATCAGTGCTGGGCTACCAAATGAATATGAAATGAACCGTGATCTCAATCTTGTAATCCCTTATCTGTAGAAAATAAATTCTCAGATCCCTAATGCATGCCTGAAACCACATGTAGAACCAAACCCTACATATACTATATATACTTTTTTCCTATACATACATACCTATGATAAAATTTAATTTATTAAATAGTCACAGTATAAGATTAACAGGGGTTTCCTGGTAGCTCAGACGGTAAAGCGTCTGCCTACAATGCGGGAGACCTGGGTTCAATCCCTGGGTCAGAAAGATCCCCTGGAGAAGGAAATGGCACCCCACTCCAGTATTCTTGCCTTGAAAATCCCATGGACCAAGGAGCCTGGTAGGCTATAGTCCATGGGGTCGCAAATAGACGGACATGACTGAGCAACTTCACTTTACTTCATAAGATTAACAACAATAACTAAAAATAGAACAATTATAACAATATACTGTAATAAATGCTATGTGAATGTAGTCTCTCCCTGTCAAAATACTCTACAAATTTAATGCCTTTTTCATCTTAACTAATAAACACTAATCACTTACTGTGGCCATAATTTTTGTAGTCATAGGAGCAACAGCAAAATTAGCAGGAATTTCTTTTTCCGTCACAATATCATGGTTAGAAAATTTGTTCTTACTATAAATCTAGCAACCTCATCATACAATTTTTTTCCTTTCATTATTAAGTTGAAAACTTCCACCTTTTCATTTAAGGACACACTTTATGACCTCTTTGGCATATCTGGATTGTCAGCATCACCACTCTTTGTACTTTGGGACCATTGTTAAGTAAAATAAAGGTTACTTGAACAGGAGCACTGAGGTACTCTGATGTTTGATCTGATAACCAAGACGGACACTAAGTGACCAAGAGGTGAGATACTCTGGACAAAAGATGATTCACATCTGGGGCAGGATGTGGCAGGAGGGAAATGGCATGAAATTTCATCATGATAATCAGAACAGAGTGCTTTTTAAAACTTCTGAATTGTTTATTTCTAGAATATTTCATGTGATATTTTTGGACTGTGGTCGACTGTGGATAACTGAAACTGCTGAAAGCAAAACTACGAATAAGGGGGGACTGTTGTAACCAAAAATAGTGGCTTATTCTGACACTGAAACTATGTATCACTCAACGGAAATATGAGTGAATTGGCAGGCTTTTGGACCAAATTTCCTGTAAGAGACCCTGTTGTTGCATGTGTGCATGGTGCATGTATGCTAAGTTGCTTCAGTTCTGTCCAACTCTTTGCAACCCTATGGACTATAGCTCACCAGGCTCCTCTGTCCATGGGATTCTCTAGAAGAGAATACTGGAATGTGTTGCCATGCCCTTCTCTACTGTTGTTGCCTACTCTACAGCAATTACCAACTCCCCACATTCTTCCCCTCCCCATCTCCTCCTTCTTTGCTAAGAGAACTCAAATTTTATTCAGGGGACCCATGGCTGTAGGCTTCAAAGAGGTGAGGACAATTGTAGCCCCAAGTGGGAAATCATGATTGACTGAAGCTAATGATGGTGTTCCCATTCTTCATAGGAAGTCTAACAAGGGACCTGGAGAAAAAGCTTTTCATTTTTGAAAATAAACATTCAAGGAGAAATCTCCCTTTTTGTATTTGTATGTTACACTTGCAACTACAGTGGCTAGCTTGAACTCATAAAGGGAAATCTAGAAGAAAAATCAATATGGTGAGAATGTCAGAGCAGAAGGATAGAGAGAACAGGAGTCTTTGATGAAACACTAAAGATAATAAACCCAGAATGTATCCTAACAAGAAACCTTCCAGACTTCCTGTTAGTGGGTTGCCTAATTTGTTGTTGCTTAGTAGCTAAGTGATATCTGATTTTATGTGACCCAAATAGAAGGAGAAACAGTGGAAACAGTGTCAGACTTTATTTTTTGGGGCTCCAAAATCACTGCAGATGGTGACTGCAGCCATGAAATTAAAAGACGCTTACTCCTTGGAAGAAAAGTTATGACCAACCTGGATAGCAAAAGCAGAGACATTACTTTGCCAACCAAGGTCTGTCTAGTCAAGGCTATGGTTTTTCCAGTAGTCATGTATGGATGTGAGAGTTGGACTGTGAAGAAGGCTGAGCACTGAAGAATTGATGCTTTTGAACTGTGGTCTTGGAGAAGACTCTTGAGAGTCCCTTGGACTGCAAAGAGATCCAACCAGTCCATTCTGAAGGAGATCAGCCCTGGGATATCTTTGGAGGGAATGATGCTAAGCTGAAACTCCAGTACTTTGGCCACCTGATGCAAAGAGTTGACTCATTGGAAAAGACTCTGATGCTGGGAGGGATTGGGGGCAGGAGGAGAAGGGGACGACCAAGGATGAGATGGCTGGATGGCATCACTAACTCGATGGACATGAGTCTGAGTGAACTCCGGGAGTTGGTGATGGACAGGGAGGCCTGGTGTGCTGCGATTCATGGGGTTGCAAAGAGTTGGACACAACTGAGCAGCTGAACTGAACTGAACTGAAGGACTATCACCCACTAGGCTTCTGTATCCATAGTATTTCCCACACAAGAATACTGGAGTGGGTTGCCATTCCATTCTCCAGGGGATCTTCCCTATCCAAGGATCAAGCTTGTGTCTCCTGTACTGACAGGTGGATTCTTTACCACTGAGCCACCAGGGAACCTCCAGCTACTTAATTTACACATTGTTTAAACCATTTTGAGTTCTGTCTTCTGAAACTGAGTGCATCTTAACTGATATCCAAACCCCAGAAGACTTAGTCTTGGTTAAGACTAAGAAGCCCAAGATAACAGAGATAGTCCAACTTTCTTGATCCTATGATTCCTCCTAAAGGCATATGACTAAAGGGAGAAGGAGAAACAGCACATTAGCACAGTTGTCCCTCCTTATCTGCCAGGGGTTGGTGCCAGGATGCCCTGAGAATGCTCAAATCCCTTATATAAAATGGCTTAGCATAGTCGGGATCCCACATCCATGGATCAAGGGTTCAACCAACAGCAAAATGAAATCCAAGGTTAGTTGAATCTGCGGTTGTGGAACCGACAGATCCTGATAGTGGGCTGTACAAAGAAAAGGGAGGAACTAAGGAACTGGGAGAATCTTCAGGTCCTGACCATTTTCCAGTTACTGACTCTTCCTTCTTATATGCATTCTACTTCTCTTGACTAGCTACTAGCCCCCTTCAAGCTGTTCATGTTAAATCTCTTGCAGATATCCCCAGAATGTTTTTAGTGGGACCTCAGGTTCAGTTGCAATCCTGGCAGAGTTGGGGGGGTGTGTGTGGAATGGCCCCTGAACTCACACATCTCCTGAGAATCTATGTCCTTGCTGAAATGCACCTTGTCTCATCCTAGACACAAACATAAAGTGCCACCCCCGACTAGCTGTTAGTAAGCTTTCACAGAATTGGTGATACCCGGAAAACAGCTCAGTCAGGTAGCAAGAGGGTTGGATGAGCTGCCCATGAGCCACACTAGGTGTGTGTCCATGGATCCTGCTGAGCACAGGAGGGCACAACCACGGAGGGTGAAGTACAGGAGCTTCTCAGAGCCACTAAATAAAAATGAAGAAAAAGCAGAGACTAACAACAGCCTCCATTTATCAAGGGTGAGTACACGGTTGTCATTAGCAGCTGTTCCTTTCCACTAATGATAGGCAGCAGGATTATATCTGGGAACAAAATGCCCCACAGTATAGTTTGCAAGAATAAAAACATGCTATGGAAGGACATTCTAAAAATCTTCCCTGGTGACTTTTTCTCATCAAACTATGAGTGTTGGTATATATATGTGTGTGTATATATATCTTTATTATGTATGTATGTATATATTATATGTGTATGTATGTGGAGAGAGTGATTCCACATGCATGTAAAATGAAAGGGGCACTACTTAAATACAGCCTTGTAGTAGAGATAGACAAGTTATTCTCCAATCCCATTAATCTGTGATTAGCTATATCCAAAAGACACATTCTGCTCCCATCTCACCAATGATTATTGTCATCATGAATTATTCTCGCACTTGTTAGTCAATTCCTTTTTTCACAGACTTGACTAAAGAACTCTGCCTGCCATTTCAGCTGCACTTCTGCGTTGCCGCTGCTTCTCATATCCTCATTGTTTCCCTGGGTCTCTGATTTCATCCTTTCCCCTGCTCTTCTTAATCCATCATTCTTTGTGAGACACTGTTGGCTGAGCTCTGCACAATAGACCTTGTCTCACCCTATTTACCATGCCCAGTAAATCTATTAGTCTCAGTACACCATCAGCTTTTAAAAGTGCCCCTTCACAGGCCCCCTCCTTACCTGTTCTAATGACATTGTTCCCTCTCCCACTGCCCTTTGAACACTCCTGTCATTAAGCTCCAATTTCACTTTGCTTTTGATAATGACAAGATGGCTGCTCTCTATAATCTTACCCTGGAGCCTAACACAGAGGACCCGTACAGCAGCAGCCACAAGAGATACCTATTGATTGCTCCCTTTGCCTCTCCTTCCTCAAGGTCCCAGGGCTGCTATTGGTATTTGCCCAGTCTAAGCTAGTTCACAGATGGTTGTAATCGGTCATTTCATTGACACAGAATGGGGGATATACTGAACGACACATGCATTTCTCTCTTCCCCTTTCCTTCTAAGCTTTATGCTCAGACATTTGGATCCCATTTATTTCCTCAAATATGGACCTGCTGAGTGTATTTCAACAGCCAGGCTCTGATTTAGGTGTTATGAAGACAAGAAAAATGAGATCCAGTCCCTTCTCAAGGTGATTCCCATCTGGGGAGGGAAGATGGGAAGGTGGGCCTGCTGACCAGCAATTATGATATAAGGAGCTAATTGCTTTATGCAAGCCAGAGGGACTTCAATTCCATTGGCTTGCATTTTGTTGCTGTGTTAAAAACTGTCTGTGCAGAGCAGTCTCAAAGTGGACTACACCAAAATAAGAGCAGTGTGTGTGTGCTCAATCGCTCTGTCATGTCCAACTCTGTGACCTCATGGACTGTAGCCTGCCAGGCTCCTCTGACCTTGGTTCAAAACCTGATTCAGGTTATTCAGGTTGACTAACCTGAGACGAATCACTTATGGCTTCAACAAAGCCTCAGGGTCCTCAACTCTAAAGGCAAATAATAGTAGTGCCTGCCTTTCAGGCAGAGAAGGCAATGGCACCCACTCCAGTACTCTTGCCTGGAAAATCCCATGGACGGAGGAGCCTCGTAGGCTGCAGTCCATGGGGTCGCTAAGAGTCAGACACGACTAAGAGACTTCACTTTCACTCTTCACTTTCATGCATTGGAGAAGGAAATGGCAACCCCTCCAGTGTTCTTGCCTGGAGAATCCCAGGGACGGGGGAGCCTGATGGGCTGCCGTCTCTGGGGTCGCACAGAGTCGACGACTGAAGCGACTTAGCAGCAGCAGCAGCAGCCTCTCAGGGGCTACTGTGAGGACAAAATGGAACACCTGGTAGGTTGCTAGCCCAGCACCTGACTCTCCATCATTGTTAACTGGGGTGCAAGCACTTTTCGGAGTTGCTAGAAAACCTCTAATTTCTGAGGCCTCATATTCCTCCGCTAAATTGTTTCTCCTAGTAATTTATAACTGAGGATTTTTTCAGGAGGATGGTTTTATTTGAATAAAAGTGTGAGTCAAACCAGCTTCAACTCTACTTGGGTTGAGGCAGCTCAGTGAATTCACGACCTGCACCTTAACTCCGGAGTACCTGCTCCAGTGAAATTTTATGCTCAGGAAAATTAGAATCTCTTCTGGGAATTTATTCATGTCATAAAGTGGAGCTGCATTTATTACCATCAACAGTTTTTACTCAAGGCTCAAGGGGAGCTAGGAGCCTGAACAGAGAGGGTTCTACTTCAGAAGAAGCCATATTAACAGGCTTCCTATTCAGGCCTCACGTCCATTGCCTGTGTACCAAAGTCCTTGAACCCACCCCTCCACTGCATTTCATTGCGACAAGAGACCCCCACCTCCACCTCAAGAGAAGGAGTTTACGCAGATATTCTCCTCACCTATTACCATCCCAATCACTGCATGGATCAACTGAAGGGCAATGAAAAATGATTACTTAGCCATATATAGACCACCCCAGCATTTTTAATTACAGATCATACAAGGAAAACAGAACTTCTTTTGTTTTGCTTCCATTCAAGATAATCTTATCAGGAATGTCAGGATAAAAATAATACTGCCATCAAAAGAATATTCAATGCCCCTTCAGGCACTTTTTCAGAATTCAGAGTGTTGGCACTTATTTAAAAACCAAATACTGAAGACATGCATAACTTAGAGAGCTCAGGTGCTCAATTAGCAGAGGCTGAGGAAAGAATGAGTCAGGGAAATGCTTCCCCAGAATGTAACCTAGCCTTTAGCCCCAACTTTTCCAACTCTTGTCAATGAGCTGAAGCCTGGTGTTGATGTTAAAATCATCTGACAACTTGTAACTCAACTATAAGCAGTTAGACATAAGCTACAAGTGTCTATTTTTACACACCAGCAGCAATTCCCCCAGGAGCCCCAGCTTTCCTTTCAGCCTGCTCTTCTGTCATCCCCAAGAACCATTTCCTCCTATGGAAGTTCTATTCTCTTGTTGGATGCCTTTAGAAAGTTACTTTCCAGTTCCTAATTACCTCAAGCAGCTGACTAATGCAGCTCCTAGGCTCAAACCACTGTGGAGTATCCATTTTAACACTCAGCGCTATCATTGACTGGTGTCAAGAGAATAGGGGGTAGGGGTGGGGTGGGGAGATTGCTTCTGTGCCTGTCAGGAAAACAACAGTTGTTGTATTCATTGGCCTCCCAGGAAACTAGGATGCCTTGCCATTGTGGATGGGATTTTCCCCCAGGGGATCTGGCTGATGTACCATCCAACACACCAAAGAGAAATGGCTTTATTCTGCCCTCTGCTCTCCTTGGCAGGGGTTGCATCATTTGCTCAAGTACCATCATCAACAAGTCTATATATACACTGCCTACAGAAAACTTTCTATAAGCCAAAAAGCAGTTATGACCAACACCATTAAGACAATGTTCTCTAGGTAACACAATACAGTGCCCAGCTCCCAGGCCATGGCTTACTTATTTCAGAAACTATTCCAATTACCAAAAAAGCACTCAATAAAGACTTGAGGATTAAGTGACTCCTTGATTGATCGAGAATTAGTCTATTAAATACTCTGAAATCTGCATTTGGATATAAGAGGGTGGAGTTTTTACAGCAATGGTGTTTGCTGCCAGGGCATTAGTTTGCCCACATTTAAAAAAAAAAAGGAGGTACTATCACTGAGGTTTCTTTGTTTCTTCACAGAAAAATATAAAATCTCCCCAAAGGGGAAAAGAAAATCATTAGAGAGGAAAGGAAACGTTCTTATGGGATTTGGCTTTCATTGTTAACGAAAAATCAACATTTTACCTGTACTGTTAGTGGCAGTTTATTCCCAGGTGCCATTTGAGTCCTACTTTTAAAAAGTGATCAACAGTTAATTGCTAGTGTTTTAACTCACTATTCAACCATCTCTTCCTTTCTTTCCACTAATGGTTTCAGAAAACAATCCAGTGTCAGGAGAAAGTTTTGAAAGGGCAGAATGAGTATAAACATGGAAAAGAGTTTTCCAATTTAAAAACATAAGTCTGCTGGATGCTACTACTTCTTCCTTAAGGCACCTATTAGGATTGACCTTCTGAGTTCCCCAACACTGAGCTCACTTTGCCTGGTAACTGGGGGGTAACTTCTACTTTGTGAACTTTACAGGAAATAAAGATTCCCAGAGTGACCTGCCCTCCCTAAGAAGCAGCCACATTGACCTGGCATCACAGAACATGTCATTTTGCTTTGCGAAGGTTGTCTCGATTCCCTGACACTCACCTTTCACACACATTTCTAGGATGAGCTGCACACCAGTTTCCAGAAGTCTGCTGTATCAGTGAGAGAAAGAAACACTGAACATATTGCTGCAAGATCTGAGTCTGAGGCCTGGTGCCTCTCTTCGGGGCTTCCTTGGTAGCTCAGCTGGTAAAGAATCCACCTTGCCGTGCAGGAGATCCGGGTTCCATTCCTGGGTCAGGAAGATCTCCTGGAGAAGGGATAAGCTACCCTCTCCAGTATTCATAGGTTTACCTGGTGGCTCAGATGGTAAAGAATCTGCCTGCAATGCAGGAGGCCTGGGCTCAATCCCTGGGTTGGGAAGATCCCCCTGGAGGAGGGTATGGCAACCCGCTCCAGTATTCTTGCCTGGAGAGTCTCAATGCACAGAGGAGCCTGGCAGGCTACAGTCCACAGGATTGCAAAAAGTCGGACATGACTGAGGAAGTAAGCACATCACAGCACAGTCTCTACGCAAGACACAAATCTTCCTGAGACTCAGGGTCCCATCTGTACAATTAAGAACCAGACTAACAGCTCTCACCTCCCCTTCAGCCCTTTTCCATGATTCCTCACTAAGGCACCACAGATGGTGTGGCTAGGGAGGGAAAGAGGAAACAAAAGGGAGGTGAGAGTGCATGCAGGTGCCCTAGCTACTGAGCACCTTCTGGGAGGTCATTTTTCCCTTCATTAATCTTTTATCTGATTTTCACCAAGGGGGTAGAATGGTTCACAATGAAATAGGATTCTATGCTCTTTAATATATAGTAAGAGCTTAGTTACTTGAACTGAGGAGCCCAATTGTGTTTTCAAGAGGCCCTGAGTCATAATAGAACTAGCTCTCCTTTCTGTGAAAGGATGGAATTACTCACAAATACCACTAAAATGCACACTTTGTGATATAGTCTTCTCATGCCATGACCAGTGATGTGTATCTGAGAAATAACTGTCCAGGACAGAGGCAGACTGCTACAGCCTGGACAAGGATAAATTCCTGAAGCTACATCTTCAGCTGAGGCCCGTTAGCAGGGAACCATCCCACGGCAGAGGATCAGGCAAATTCATAAGACAAAGTGAGGCAGAGAAAGAGGAAGAGAGGGAGAAAAAGAGGAGAGGGGGGAGATATGGCATGGGGAGATAGGAAATAGAAAAGAGAGAAATAGGAAAGTTAGAGGAAGAAAGAGGGAAAAAGAAGAGGAGCCTGGGGAAAAGGGATTAGGCCATTTTGCTGCTTAAAGAAGAAAGACTGAGAAAGTGTTTGTTTGGCATTAAGTCTATTTTTCCTTTTAGACTTTCTGTTTTCATTTTTCTATCCACTATAATCCTCTGTTCTGTATCCTATCCTGTTCCTTCAGTAAGGCAATAGTAAACAGTGTCTTGACTTTTTCACTGTTTTGTCTGATAGATACTGCCTGTTCACTAATATTCCAGATCTCCTGTGAGACCCACAGTGAGAATGCACTTCCTTGCTCCCTTAAAATGGAGCAGAGACAGTGATGTTTTGTTAATGGAATGTGAATAAAAATAATTGTATTTCTTTGGGGTGAAACCATTGACTGAGAGGCTTTTTTTTTTTTTCACTTTTACAGATTTCCATCTTCCCAGGGCTTCCCCGGTGGCACACGATTTGATCCCTGGGTGGGGAAGATCCCCTGGAGGAGGGCATGGGAACCCACTCCAGTTCTCTTGTCTAGAGAATCCCATGGACAGAAGAGCCTGGCAGGCTTCAGTCCATAGGGCCACACAGAGGCAGACAGACTGAAGCGACTACGCAGTAGCAGCAGCATCCTCCCTTCAATGTGACCAACAAATCTCTGAACTTTAGAGGCTTCATCAGCCGGGGTCTCGATTGAGGAAACCTGGATCAGAGGCCCCAACTGCCCATAGTGAACATGTGTTGTAAGCGAGAGATAACTTTGTTGTTTTAAGACACTAAGGTCGAAGGGGTTCTTCTTATTGCAGCACAACTTAGCCTAACCTGACTGATACATTGTTGTAATTACTGATTATAATTAGCTTAAGGCTATCTGATACTGTTGGTTATAGTACAATTTCGCAAAAATTCCTAATGCTTAAATAAATAATAAGATTTTTTAAAGAGTAGGTTCTGTTCACAAAGAGTTCTTATGCTCTTCTGCTGGGTGTGGAGTTAACCAGTTGCAGTTTCATCTAAACAGAATGTTCTATATATTTATAGGATGTCAGGTCTAAGAGGAAATGTTGGAAAAAATACTTTTGCCTTCATCATAGATATTTTTCAGAAATTACTATTGGTGAATAATGTTTATGAGTATATAACAGCTGTAAACTTGTCAGAGATAGACATGAAAAAAATAAAATTATTGTCACGATTTTTTGTCATCTCCAATACCCTGCAGCTAAGCTCTCAGTGATGTTTAACACCAAATAAAACCCAGCCAATTCAAAGCAGGTTTATAAACCTAATAATCCTGTGAAGTGGAAGCTGTAGGAATAACTAGATTGACCTAAAAGCATTTTTAAGATAAGCACTTTTAGCTAAAGGATTAAATATTGAAGAATGTACATATATCAAACATTGCCTCACCTTTCCTGAACAAAACCATATCCAGCTGTTGGCATCTTTAAGACAAAAATATAATCTATTGATATAAAGTCACTAACTTATAGTGGTGGCTTGCATAGTCTGGAAATTATGGACTTTTCTGCACTCTAAGCCAGTAACAACTAAATATGAAGGAAGTATCTTTACAAAGTAGGGAATAGATTAGCCATTTCAAACTTCATGTCATTTCCCATGTTCTGGAAACATCTTGGCAGAAATATAATTGTAGGTCCTTAATCTGGCAAAAAAACTTCTCCTAAACTTGAAGTGCTGCCAGATATGAGAGGAAAGCCCAAGAAATGCCATCCATTCTCCAACGCAGGTGGATGGACAGCAGAGAACCTGGATTAGAAACAGCCTGTAAAAGTCAAAGGAATGTGACAAAGATAGATCTGAGCAGAGAACGAAACATTATGTTCATTTCTTTCCATGTCCAGAAGGATTGCTGATGATGCTGAACTGAATCAGTTCAGTCACTTAGTCATGTCCAACTCTTTGCAACCCAATGGACTGCAGCACACTAGGCCTCCCTGTCCATCACCAACTCCCAGAGCTTATTCAAACTCATGTCCATCAAGTCAGTGATGCCATCTAACCATCTCATCCTCTGTCATCCCCTTCTCCTCCTGCCTTCAGTCTTTCCCAGCATCAGGGTCTTTTCAAATGAGTCCATTCCTCGCATCAGATGGTCAAAGTATTGGAGTTTCAGCTTCAGCACCAGTCCTTCCAATGAATATTCAGAACTGATTTCCTATAGGAACTGAATAAGACCTCACTTTAAAGGAAGTTTCCCAGACCTACATCAAACCGTATCAGTAAGTCCCTACACTGAACAGACTTACAAGTTAAGACAGGCTGGTGTCAAATCAATTCTAGTAGAAAATAAACTTCACATCCATTATTTCTTAACAAATTATTTTTCCTTTATAATAAAGAATCAAAAGACTCCCTTTTTCATCATTTTTTATTTTTATTTTTTACTTTTGTTGAAGGTTTATAAATGATTTGTCATAAAGGACAGCTATCTCCACAAAATTCATCTCCACTCTATCTTAATCATAACTTAAAGACTCAAAATATCTTTAGTAAACAGGCATATGCACTAATGAAAGTTATAAGGAATAAACACAATATCAACATAAAATGATTTTATTCACTTTCAATAATCAAAAATAAGCATAGGCCCATAAACCAAAGAAAAGAAAGAGCTTGGCCTTCAGCTATGCAAACGTTGCCTATTATTTTTCAGTCTTTTCCTATTGAGAAATAATTTTTCAAATGTTTCTGATTCTCATTTACTGTGTTGCAATTTTTTTAATTATCAAAATATGCACTGAAAAACACAGTACTTTCATCATAATCTTTCTGGTTGTAAAATTCTAAGACAAATACAGTGAACATGCATGCTCATGAGTTAACAAGACAGTTGGAAATTGGTATATTTATTTTTGCTTCTTTTCAACCCCAAATAATAAACCCTCAATTCATCAGAAGACAAATATGTAGTCTATTTAAAACTAACTCACTCACTTTTCTGGTCAATTTAAAAAAGAAGTGAGCTAAGTAGCTTCAGTTGTGTCTGAATCTATGCGACCCTATGAACTGTAGCCTGTCAGGCTCTTCTATCCATGGGATTCTCCAGGCAAGAATACTGGAGTGGGTTGCCATGGCCTCCTCCAGGGGATCTTCCAGACCCACAGATGGAACTTGCATCTCCTGCACTGGCAGGCAGGTTCTTCACCATTAGCACCATCTGGGAAGTCCCCCAAATGAGGAAGGATTGTCTTCTGATGGGAAGAACACCTCCTCCTGTGGGGTCTGATTCTTTGCTACCCCATGGACCTGCCAGGCTCCTCTGTCCATGGAATTCTCCAGGCAAGAATACTAGAGTGGGTTGCCATTCGTTTACTCCAGGGGATCTTCCCAACCCAGGAATCGAATACAGGTCTCTGGCATTGCAGGCAGATTCTTTACCATCTGAGCCACCAGGGAAGCTATTTAACTTACTCTGTCAATTTAAAAAGAATCAGTGTTCCTTATTGCATGCTTGCTAAGTCGCTTCAGTCATGTCCGACTCTGTGTGACCCCATGGACAGCAGCCCACCAGGTTCCTATTATAAAACAATTTGTCCATATTTTGTCTTTAAAATTTTTTTACAATTTTATAAGGTGAATTAATATTTTCCTATTGTAGTAAATACATATTATTAAAGAGAATCAATCCTTTCTTTAAAAATGTATGGTCTTTCGGGGCTTCAAGACAGAACATTCCATATCAATATAGGTGATAGAGATATAGCAAAGATATAGGACAGCTGCTCTCAATAGGATTAGGGGTAAAGATGTAAAAATCACGATGAAGTTTTTTTTTTTTAATTACATATGTCTATCCCCATTTAAGATTCAGGAATGTGTGTGGTCTAGGAAAATTCTTCTGGTGATCCTTAGGTTCACTGCATTAGAAAATTGGGTAACTCTTTGAATATAACAAAGAAGTATCACATGTTTGTTTTTTTACTAAATTTCCATATTAAAATATGTTTTCCTCTAAAAATTATGTGCAGGGGAAAACCCTATTAATTTACAGAATTGATCCACTGAATTCTTCTTAATTAATGTTTTAATTGCACGGCTAACTCTGTTTTTCCGTCTATCTATATAGGCAAATACATCATCTTTGTCTTTCAACAAATTGGAAACATTTGCTTAGAGAATGAATCTGGAGAGTTGACTATCACTACCAAACACTTCTGTCTTGTAGTTAACTGGCTTTGCTGTAGCCTGCCAGGATGAAACAGCAGCCGATCGGCCAAGTCTAAAACACAGAAAGTGAAATGGCTCTATTAAGAAAGAGATTAAAGCATCATGCTTTGTAAACTAGGCTAGAGCACCAAACCACAAAATTATCATGATGCATGTGATTGGGAAGGACTAATTAGAAGAGAGGATGTCATTTTATTTTCTAACCAGCCCTCTTTGATCTGAAACCCTGACACCCCCCTCACTTGTTGCCTAGCAACACTTCTTTGTATAGTAAGGTTACTCTATTCCTGCATTGTTATTCAATTTATTTGCCATTTTAAGTGTCCTTATCATCTTTAAGATTATCCCACCCTAGAGTGATTTGCTTCAGGTTCCAAAATACCAGAGGGCAGTCAATTAAGTGGATATAAACCTCACTGCAGGGCCCACTGCCATCCCCCAATCTGTGCTAAACAAATGCTGTAGATTTCGCTTTGGTCTCAGTGATTTTTACCAGAACCCTCCTCTCCTGCAGCCTCAGCCAACCAGCCTCCACCTCATTCACAAATTACTGTCATTGCTTTCATCCTGATTGAAAATATACATGCAGGACTGGTTCTTTTTAACTCGGTGGAAAAATGACTATCAATTTAGACACTAACTGGTGTCCAATCTAATCATGAGGCTAAATGCAGCATTTGCTTCTGTACATTCCATGGTTTCTCAGAAAATCACCACCCAACTAAACTTCACGATTTCACCTAAACCCTAGCAATATGTAAATAGGTAATCAGCCACATTTGGAAATGTATTTCTTAATCAGGTAGTTTAGATGCATAATCACCTCCAAATCAAACCATCATTAGAGGCCATTAACTCTTGAAGGAAGGAAACTCAGTTGGCAGTCAGAATTTTATCACAGAGATGAAGAGATCCCAGATCTACCTTTAATTTCTCTAGCACTCTGGGTTTATGCTCTTTTGTTCTTTATGCAAAAGAGTTGCTTCTTTCTGTTTCTTTTGTTTGGTTTTTCTCCTTAAAGAGAACTCTGATTCTTTCTTAATGCTGGATAAGAATTCACAAGCTTAACAAAACAGTCAACATATAGTACCTGAGTTCTTAGAAAAGGGCCATTACTTCTTTACTGTTTCTATTTTCCCCTCAGCTAGTCATTTAAAAATCACTTCTAAAGCCAAAAGTTTAAATACCAACCGAATACCAAACTCTAGTACACTGTAATACACAGTATCTAATGTATAATTTAATATATATACTAAAAATACAATTTGCTCGAAGGAGTAACACAATATTAAAGTAACACAATATTGCTCATTCCAAAATAAACCCTGTTGCCAGAACCCACATTCCCATTCACTGCAGCACCCAAATAATTCCAAAACGGTTGCTGCAATTCTTTTAGGATTTTGTAGAGAAAAGGAATTTGAAAGCATTTGTTGTCTATCTCCTACTGCACTGGTTGAGGGATATGACAACAGGTGGACCTAAGTCCTAGGACATGAGACAGTGGGTTGTATGGCCTGCCAAATTTAGATAACTCAATTAAAACAGCCCCATTCACCCACACCAAGAAAAAATGTTGGGAGCTGGGGGAGAGAAAGAGGGCACACATGGGTGACAACTGCAGATTTTCTTCTCTGGGGTCATCAGCTATGTTTATATTTCTATAGTATAACTGTGTGATAAACTAGCATGGTTATTTTTGCCTCTGCCTCATCACTCAGTGCAAAAGGGCAGAGGTGAGTGCCTATAAATTCACACAGCTGCTGCCTGGGAGAAAGCATTTGGAAAATAACTCAACAACATGGACCTTTATTTCCCTGAAAGAATTGTTCTTTGAGGAACAGTCTCCCCTCTAAACCAAGAGAGCACCCAGCCTCCTGCAAAACCTGCCAGGCTTAAAGAAAAGTATAATTTCTAGTTCTTGTGCCAGCCGGAGGTATGCAAAGATTTTCTCAGCAGGAAGTCACTCATAGACATCACATGAATATTTAAACAATGGGAAGCCAGCAAAAAGATTCTTTCACGCTGCAGGATGATAGTGACTTCTGAAATTATCACAATTATCATTCCATTATTGCAAAACAAATGACCTGATTTATTATGCTCTGCCTCTGCTCATCTCTGGATCTCTTCCTGATGTATTACACAACCGGTTACTTAGGCATTCTACACAAACAGCATTTGTATCGACTACTTCATTAATATTTTGATTATTATAAATCTCAGGAACTCAATCCACATCCTAGGCTAGAGTCAGCTCTCTCTCAGCCTTTCTCCCTGAGGAAGATGGTCAGAAAACTTTAGAATGTGTTATATGATATAGCCTCTGGAATTCTGCAAAACAAGGGAGCTCAAGGCATTATTCTTCCTTCAGAGAAGAAGCACTCCTCACTTACAGCCCACAGCAGAAAAGGCCAACAGTTTTTTCATCAGTAGGAAAAGAAGTTTACATTCAAGAAATCTAGGCAGAAACTCTATCCACTTGCATGATTCTAGTGCATGCAACACAGCCCATCTTCAGAAAAAAAACTTTCCTACTTATTTTTCCTTTAAGAAGTAAAGATTAGAGAAAAAAATAAAAATCACAGAGGAGTTACAACATTGAACTCATTAAGTCATCAGTAAAGTAGCAGTGACAATACTAAAAGCCAGGTCTTCCTAACCTCTTTTAAATCCTTCAACAACCCTAGACAGCTTCACGTGCCCTATTTACCAACCCATCTGTATGGTACTGCAGGTTTGTTTACCCTCTTAGCAAAACCCAGCATACAGTAGTTATATCCCACCAGTGACACAGCAGGACAAGAGAGGAATTCGGGACAAAAAAATCAAACAACACACTTGGCAAAAGCAGATTATGGCAATGTGCATGTTGTAATGAGACAACTGATGAGCCATGAGTCAAATTCCCACTTTTTCCACTGGAACATTGTTACGGTTTAAAGTGCTTGAAAAAAAGCATGTCTGTAATACACTAATGACTTTAAGTTAAGTGGGCTTCTGTATCAGGCTGTAGGCTGAAAAGAAAAAATTGTTTTACAAATGACCAAGTTTTACCTGTCCAGCAACAACTTTAACCACCCTTTCCTCATCTGTGTCTAATATTTGCTCAGGGGGCACAGAATTACCATTTGCCCTCAAGGTGAATTTTAAATAGGCGGCTCCAGGTACACTGTCAATGAAACTTTTGGGTGAAATCTCCTGGCAACACCCCTCCCACTTCTTTCATGATACAACCACCACCCCTCCCCACAGGCCCACTGGGGGAAAAAAAGGAAAAAAAATCAAGAAGCAAGTGTAGAATTATCAGGACTCTGAAAAGCAACTGACCTTGTGGACCTTATGAAGTTCTTATTATAATAAATATTTTTTGAACATTATTATATAAAACATTATACAGATATGGACAAGACATAGTCCTGATCCTCAAGGAGATGAGAATGTTGGAGAAATACAGAAATCAAGAAGAATGAAGGTAATTCATTTGAAGAAGGTCACTATATACAGATAATTTAATATAAATTTGTTGATTGTTTATTGGAGAACTTCATTAGAACTGTATCCAGCAGACAAAGAGAAAGGAGCTAAGGGGTAATCTCATTTTGTGGTTGAGAAGGAAAATCAGACCATCACTCAAGAGCCATTTAAATATGGATTAAAGACATAAAATCAACTCCTAGTCCTTTTCCAACTTCAATCCTGGAAATGAACTTGAAAGAAGAGGGAGTAGTAACAAAAGGGGGAAATTTGGCAACTTGGTATGTTCTCTCTCTCTCTCAGTAGATAATAGAGATTGAGGTAGAATGCTGAGAAGTTATTACGAGACCAGAGGCGTGGAGGAAGACCATGTATGCCTCAGAGACAGCTGCTGCTGCTACTGCTAAGTCGCTTCAGTCGTGTCCGACTCTGTGCAACCCCATAAACGGCAGCCCACCAGGCTCCTCTGTCCCTGGGGTTCTCCAGGCAAGAACACTAGAGTGGGTTGCCATTTCCTTCTCCACAGAGAACTAACTTGTAAGTTAGTAACTTATCCTGGAACCAAGACCTTGGCTGGCCTGATCTGGAGCCAAATGGCTTGTCACTGTCTTTCCATCCTTTTGTGAGAGGGAACATTTTCATCTCACAAAATGATGCTGAGAAAGACTATAAATTAACCACAATCCTCTCATTTATTCAGACATATTTTCAATGAAAGGATTAACGTTTAAGAAGAGTGTGTTTATTTTCCTTTGTACTGGGAAGGGCCCACAAGTAGACAAAAGACCAAAGTGAATCTTTTGCAATACAATATTGTTTGGTAAAACAACTACTCCAGCATCATTTTTTCTAACTAGAGTTGAAAACTTTTTCTATGTTCTTTTCCCTATCAGTCATCAATGATAAAAAATAGCCAAGCAAGGGAATTAAGAGGAGAGAGAGAGAGAAAGTAGAAGGAATGAAACAATGGCAACACTGTATAAGTGTACAAGTTTAAACCTTTGGAAGAAAGATTCTATTGCATTACAAATATCTTGAAAGATTGATCTAAGTTTTTTTTTGACAGTGAAAATTCTCAGTATTCAACTATAATCTTGCTATTGTCTAAATCAGACACATCTCCTACCACAAAACAAGTTGCAATTGGCCTTTGGCACTACAACTGGAATAATACAAGAGATTTTGGCAGATATCATTTAACATTCTCCCATTATACTTTCCAGGATGTGAGTTTTGTTTTCTTATTTCCTTGGATCCCAAAGGATTTCTTTTTAATTAAGGAGTAAAGATGTTTTCCTGTGAATCCTAAATTTCTTTGGTCTACTTGCAAGTCATAATGATACTGAAGAGGTACTTTTACCATTTTGAATCTAAGTCATAACTTAGAGATGAAAGAAATAACCCTCCACTGTGAACCAAGATCTTCAGATGCATCAACTCCAGTCAGAAAATGGCAATAAATCCAAATTAATAGACATGTTTTCAAAGAGCATGCAGATTCTAAAGTATGATAATTATGTAACCAAAGATACCTGTATTTGTATTATTATATTGGTGTGATATTAAGTTGATGTCATATGGATTAATTGTTCTTTACAATTCATAAAAAAAGAATTAATTGTTCTTTGAATATCTAGGGAGATACTTTAAAAATAAAAATTTTATAAAAAGAGCTCTGGTTTCACTCCAGTTCTAATAAAACAGAACTTCAAAATGTCATGAGTACTTGGGAGATTTTTAAAGCCACATAAGTGATTTTGATGCCCAAACAAGGCTTAGAATCATGTCTAGTCTGGCTTTCAGGAAGTAAATCTTCTGTAATATAAGAAGCAAATGGGTTTTCCATTTTTCCAAGGTTCAAGCAGAAGGATGAGGCCAGGGTTAAGTTTTCATGGCAAAAATATATCTACCCCCAAAAGAAGGCACTACACAGGTGATCTAAACAATTTTGAGATATATCCACAAAGATTATCTAAATATTTTCCCCAGTTTCCTGTATTTTATTATTTTTTTAAATAGGAACTCCCAATGTTCTCTCTAACCTTGACCATCCAAATGACAATAGAATACATCCACTCCAGGCACAGCATCTCTTTCACAGAGCAGTGCTTTGGGTAGACAATTTGTTCAAGATTTTCACCTTGCAGATAGGTTAACTGGCAGAGAATAGAAGAACAGAAGAATATAAAACTGTCAAATGGAATCACATTAAATTGATGAGTTCGCAGAACATAAAGCCTACTGCACCCCTTACAATTTCCCAATCATATTAAAGAAGTTTGAAGAAGAAAAATCTACAAATAAAAGAATCAAATTTCCCAAATATATGTCCACAGGGTGATAAAGAGTTATACTGAGCTATGTTGTAAATAGACAAGAAAAGAGAAGAGATTCTACAAAAATATACTACTCTCTAACATCAATGTGAGAATAAGTCAATTCTTTAGTGAATTTGACAATAGAGTACAAAATATTTGAGACAAAACAATCTTGCTTATTTAACAAATCAAGAAGAATCTCTCCCATGTACTGGGCCTTGGGCAAAGTAAATAGCCAGTATTAGTTCATTTAATTAATGTTCATAGCAACTCTATGATAGATTTGCTATTTGTATCCCTACTTTTGGGCTTCCCCAGTGGCTCAGAGGTAAAGAACCTGCCTGCCAATGCAGGAAACCTGGGTTTAATCTGTGAGTCAGGATGATCCCCTGGAGAAAGAAATGGCAACCCACTCCAGTATTCTTGCCTGGGAAATCCCACGAACAGAGAAGCCTGATGGGCTACAGTCACAAAAGAGTCAGACACAACTTAGCGACTAAACAATACCACCACCATCACCATCCCTGCTTCGCAAGTGATAAAAATGAGGCATAGAAAAGTAACACACCAAAGACCATATAATTAGTAAGCAAGAAAGCAAGAATGCAAGCAGCACTCTGACCCTAGGGTTCATGAGGTTAACCCCCACCATCTATAGTCTCTCATTGTTACCGAAAAGCTGTATGGCAGAAAAAGTTTTTCTATGACTTCTCCCAATATCTCATTTCATTCCTTCCTTTCACCAAGTTAGGACATTACCTCCCCTTTCTCCTATCAAAGCTCATGCATCTGATATTTAATTCCTCAGGATCTTGATGTTTATTGCTTCATAGAATCGATACTAAGGGTCAACTAATAAAAATAGCATGTTATCTGGCTTCTCTGGAAGCTTAGTGGTAAAATATCCGCCTGCCAATGCAGAAGACACAGGTTCTATCGCTGATCCGGGGAGATTCCAAATGCTGTGGAGCAACTACACCACAGCTATTAAGCCTATGTTCCAGAGGCTGGGAGCTGCAACTACAGAGCCCACATGTCACAGCTACTGAAGTTTGTGCACCCTAGAGCCCATGCTCCACAACAAGAGAAGCCACCACAATGAGAAGCCTGTGCACTGTAGCTAGAGAGGAGCCCCTGCTTGCTGCAACTAGAGAGAAGCCTGCGCAGCAACAAAGACCTAGCACAGCCAAGAATAAATAAAACATAAAATTATTTTAAAATTATCCTTTGTGATAAGCCCCAAAAAAGCAAGTCTTTAATAATAATCACACAAAATATAGCATGTTATCTCTTAAAGATAATGGTTTTCACTTAATCACACACTATTAATGCTTAACTCAAAGTAATAATTACTGTAGGATTCTGACCATTGATATCCATGCTAAGCACTATTGGGGCAGAATGTATATCTCATTTATATATGTATTCTCAGCACCAACAGCACAATGTCTGGGACAAAACTGAATCCTAATGTAAGTTTATTGGACTGTAAATGCAGGCCAGGATGCTCCTGTAACCATCCCACATAGGCCAACTTCTTCCATAAAAGGCTAGCTGGCCTACCTAATATGAGCTCTCATAGCTCCTTTGGGCACAAACTACTAAAATACCTCTAAAATGGGACATGTTGCTAAGAATCTCCTTTTTCTTCTCATAAAAGTAGGCCACACATGTTATATAGGAGGATTGCCTCAAGCAGCCACATTCCAGCCATTCATAAGGAACAGAGAAGGAACCTGGCCCCTAAGTGTCAAGAAAAGGCATGTTTTGGTGAGAGGAAGCCTAGAGGAAGGTCTTATCATGGGGCAGCTTTGGTGAACCAAGCTGTAAGTTTAGGGCAACATGGAATCCTGGCTCTTCAGCGGAACCTGCAGGTTAAGAAAGGAAAGCTTTATGAAAGCAAAGAAGAATCTAAAATGGGAAATGGGAAAATGACTTTGCAACTTCACAGATGTGCCTAAGGATATGTCTATAGAAAAGTCCCCAGTGAGGCAGATTGTATTTCCCAAGATAGCACAACACAATCTCTCGTTCCACACGCGCTTCTTAGAGTGTGACACTGACACTCCTCATCAAAAGGCGAGCCCGTGTTCCCTCCCCTTAAATCTGGGCAGGTATGAGACTACTGTGTGGCTTCCAAGACTAGGTCAGCTAAGGTCACACAACTTCTGTCTGATCTCCCTGGGACACTCACACTTGGAACTAGGCTGTTAGCCAAGGAGTCACATGGAGATACCACCGACAGGTGTTTCAGCCAACAGTCCAGATGAGGTCCCAGCAGATAGCCAGCATCAATACCAAACATGTGCATGAGGAAAAGAGATGGTTCCAGCTCCAGCCACCATCCGACTCCAATCCAGGAGACACCCAAGAGAGAAACAGCTCCCTGAGCCCAGGGAACCCTCAGAACCACGAAAAATAATAATAAACCGATTGCTATCCTTAGGTCATTAAGTTCTGGGGTGATTTGTTATGCAGCACTAGTAATTGAAGGGGCTTCCTAGGTGGTATAGTAGTAAAGAATCTGCCTGCTAATTCAGGAGACACGAGAGATACAAGTTTGATCCCTGGGTCAGGAAGATCCATGGAGGAGGAAATGGCAGCCCTCTCCAATAACCTTGCCTGGGAAATCGCATGGACAGAGGAGCCTGTGGGCTACAGTCCACAGGATCTGAAAGAGTCAGACATGACTGAGCAGCTGAGCACACACACGCACACACCCACTAGCAATTGGAATGCCCAGCCTGAAACAGGCTTAGGAGCCACTTTATGTTAACAGGAGGGTTAAAGCCCTAAGAAGAGTTAGGTTTTCTTAATAAAGAGGGAAAACTGAAGTAATCCAGAAACTAGGTGGGACTGGCTGGGTCACAGCAGCCAGAACAATTCCTTTTCCCTTTCTACAAATTCAGAAGCTATAAAACAACCTCCCCTGAGAGCATGCTGAGTCTGCCCAGAGAGAAGCCACCTCAAAGATGATTAGAATGTAAGTGGATAACGAGCCATTTGAATTATCTGCTCTAGTTCAAACACATGCTGTTGCCAATATGCTGTGGCAGCCAGCTAACATCTGAGCATCTTTAATTTAAATTGCATATACTTAACTTGAAATGGCATCTATACTCTGAAACTAAGAATTTACTGTACCATCATCAGATCATAGGAGAAATCATCTTTTCAGGAATTTCCCAAATTTGCCTTTTTATTGCACTGTAATGTGGCAACAGCTTAATGCCTGATGGCTCCCGAGTCAAGTGTTTCAGAGTATGAGATATAACTCCTATTCCAACCCGTTTGTTAATACACATGCTGTTTCCTGTCTACATATGTGAATGGAATGATTCTCAGAAGCTTGGGTCTCATTCCCTCAAAAACACCAAAATCATATCTATAACCTTAAATAATAGACACATTCATAAAGCCAACATTTAACTTATCAAGCTTTATCAAAGACAAACTTTTCAAGGCAAAAATCTCCAAAGGAAGCTGTACAAAAAAAACAAGCTTATGACAGAAAATTGAGACTGTACTCAAAATAAAATTAATAAAATGTGAATATAGCATCTGTGGAGCTTAAATTCTAGGCTCAGGATCAGTTCAGTTCAGTTGCTCAGTCGTGTCCGACTCTTTGCGACCCCATGGCAGCACGCCAGGCCTCCTTGTCCATCACCAACTCCAGAGTTCACTCAGACTCACGTCCATCATGTCGGTGATGGCACGCAGCCATCTCATCCTCTGTCGCCCCCTTCTTCTCCTGCCCTCAATCCCTCCCAGCATCAGGGTCTTTTCCAATGAGTCAACTCTTCACAGGAGGTGGCCAAAGTACTGGAGTTTAAGCTTTCGCATCATTCCCTGCAAAGAAATCCCAGGGCTGATCTTCAGAATGGACTGGTTGGATCTCCTTACAGTCCAAGGGACTCTCAAGAGTCTTCTCCAACACCACAGTTCAAAAGCATCAATTCTTCGGCGCTCAGCCTTCTTCACAGTCTGCCTCTCACATCCATACATGACCACTGGAAAAACCATAGCCTTGACTAGATGGACCTTAGTCGGCAAAGTAATGTCTCTGCTTTTGAATATGCTATCTAGGTTGGTCATAACTTTTCTTCCAAGGAGTAAGCGTCTTTTAATTTCAGGAGAAAAACAAACAAAAAGCAAATATACCAAATATCTGTTAGACCTAGTTATAGTGCATTAACTGTTTAAAAACAGATTGAGGGATTATCATATTAAGATGACTTCTATTTAGCCATTATCCTACCTAACCTCTGGCATATTTAAAACTGCTGACCATCTAACATCTAACATGCTCCTGCCCCTGCCCCAAAGCTTCTTTTTCCCTTGGATTCTTACAATATGCCATCCCTGCTTCTTTTCTTGCTTCTTGTGAAGTAGTTTCTTTTTTGTGTGTGAAGTAGTTTCTAGAATCTAGACCAACTTGATTCATACCCTCAGTCAGACCCTTAACTAGCTGGTATGACTTTACACAAGCTGAATCATCTAGTTTCAGTTTCTACATCTTGTAAAACAGCAATAATAATGACACATAATATACAAAGAATACAGTGAGAATCTGAGGAAATAATGCGTATAAATGACTAGGTGCAGAATAAGTACTTGGTCAGTGCTAACTATTATTTTAATGCTTCTTAGTGGTGCTTAGTGTCTTTTGTTGTCATCTTTCTCCACTACTAGTCCTGGAAAGTTGGTAATCCAAAGGGATCTGTTCTGTTCTGAGCTCATTTTCACTCCATCTGAATTATCGCATCCCCTTCCATAGCATCAGTCATCTCTCAATATGTCAGTGGCTCTTCAGTCCTCATCTTTCACCACCTCCTTATTTCTATCTGGTTACTGTCACATCCTACTAAAGAAACCAAGCCATGACACCATGTGTGTCCAATTCCTGAGAATATATATCAGAAGTCCTAGAAATGGTCTGTAAATAGATCAGACTATGGGTTATCAGTCCAAAGAGCCAGAAGACCCGTACGGTCATCTCCTTTAGGAGAACAACGTTAAGATCTAGGCTTTGAGGTCAACTCTGTGACAATAAAGCCGGTGAGGCAGCCCTCTGTGTCCTGCTATGCTGGATTTACCTGTCTTGGGACAGTCTCCACCTTTTTCCGCACAACTCTTTGGGAGATCTGCATGGTTGACATCAAGGGGTTCCCCTCCCCTACAGTGTTTAGTCGGGCTTGGCTATTGAGGACCGCTGGCAGGATATTGGAGAGAGGAAAGAGAGAGAGGTTGGCATTCCCTTAGTTCCTCTCTGTGATGTCATCTCTCTATATTGCTTTCATTCCTCAACTAAATATCACAGCTTCTTTCATGGCAACACCTTCAGAAGACTCTATTCTGTGGTACTCTTGGTCCCCATGTCACCAGCCCCAGGGCATATCACTAACTTTCATGTAACTCTGAATACAGTTCCTTCATTAAGACTTCCTTCTAACCTCAGTATGCCATCTGTCTTCTGCTAGAACCCTGACTGAAATATCCACCTGCTTACTAGTATTGCCTTTCCTTTTAAAAAAAAAATCTATAAAAATTTCCAAAAAAAACACATTTATGATAAATATAACAAAACTATGCTGAAAAAAGGAAGAAAAAATTATCCATAATCCCACCATACCATTGTAATGTTGCTATGTTTCTTTGTAGCATTTCTGATACATGCTTAACATTGCTGTAACTAAAATATTTATAAAATTTCATGTATTTTTTTCAATTTATAGAATAAGCATTTTCCATTTTGTTAAATAAACTTTATAAACGTCATCTTTAAAAGTTGCATAATATTCTATTAAGGAGATGTGCTGCAATTTCCTTGATTTTTCTCATATTATTGAACATTTGGCATGCCCTTTCAAATGACCTTTCCAATGCACATATTCACACATACCATTACACATATGGTGATTTCTTTTCCATTTCTCTACTAGCTTTGTTAGAGGGCAATTTTTAAACTTTACATATGTTCTATAAGACAAAAGCATTCAGGTTTACAGCGATCTTTCCTTTGAAAAACATTCCAAGTCTTGTGCAATGGAAGGTACAATAGAACAGCCTTTTGGACTCTGTGGGAGAGGGAGAGGGAGGGATGATTTGGGAGAATGGCAGTGCAACATGTATGATATCATAAGTGATATGAGTCGCCGGTCTAGGTTCGATGCAGGATGCAGGATGCTTGGGACTGAGGCACGGGGATAATCCAGAGAGATGGTGTGGGACTGGAGGGGGTCTGTC
>SJXQ01012660.1:295348-327725 GCA_006408695.1 Aepyceros melampus
GGGAGGGGGGAGGTGGGGGTCGGGATTGGGAGTTCATGTACACTCGTGGCTGATTCATGTCAATGTATAGCAAAAAAATACATTATTGTAAAGCAAAACAAACTAAAAAATAAAAATTAATTAAAAAAAAAAAGAAGTCTATGGATCAAGGCCCGGATTTTGTTGTAGTCTCCATAACTATGAATCCTTCCTAGAAGAGGTTAAACAGTTGATTTTAAGTCCCCTAAAAGTTTGATACGCTCCACAAATGATTCAGACTAGGATCACAATTGTAAAGATGAAGACAGTGGGGAGATTATGAATCTTTAGTTTGGAAGAATGAGGTCTTAGAGATCATCTGGTTTATAATGCATTCTGTTCTTCCCCACCATTCATATGAGGAAGCTGAGGCTCATGGAGACCCTGTGACTTGCTAAGTCACAAACAGAACATTACTTCTGAAACCAGCACTCTTCCTATACCTGGTGATTCCTGGGCTAGTGCTGTGTTCAGTGCTCCAGTGAATCACCTGAGGAGAGCATTTCAATATCTGCAGACCTGCTTCACTCATTCCTAGGATATAACTCTTTCATGTTAATATCATGGCTTTCTTTTATTTTGCAATTATTTATGCTTCCTCACAATGGTTTTACATTAGACGGTATCACTGATTCCTTCCCATGACTGTATGCAAAATTGTTAATATAAATAGATTTAAATGTCCTTATGAAAAAAATTAGCAATAAGTAAGATTGTCCACATAGTTTTCTCCAGCGGTCAAAACACCTGAAAACAGAGGAGAAGCATTGGAGATAAAATTGAAAACAGAAAATGAGAGCTAAGAGTGAACCAAAATAGAGCTGACACTGAGGTGACACTAATAGACAGTGGTACTTCAAACCCATCACTGTGCAGTTCTGCAGACACTCTGAATCATCAGCAGCAATCTGATCATTATGCCATCCATACAGCCATTCCAAGGAACTGTCTCATACATTATCTCATTTTCTTCTCACAATAACCCCTCACAGCAAGATTTCCCACTGACAGATAAAGAAACAAATAAGTGAGATGACCTGACCTTGGTATACACTTCTCTGCATAAGTTGGTTGCCCTAAACAGAAATTAGTCAAACAGGATGAGCACCCTAAAGTCAGATCATCTTCCTGTCTCAAGGGAGGGTCTTCAGAGCACAACATCTGGCTGGAATGTGGAGTCCATAGCCACATGAAACTTGAAGCCCTGAATGTTTTAAGTAAAGAAAGTCTGAAACTATACTTTCTAGTTTTCTTGGCTCTTAAGATTCATCAATAAAATACACAGAATGCATTCTTCTAAGAATATATTCTCCCAGCTCCTGAAAACAGGGTCCAAAAATAAGCTGTGAAGCAGGCCTCTCTATCAGTTCATCTCAGTCACTCATTCGTGTACAACTCTTTGCGACCCCATGGACTGCAGCATGCCAGGCCTCCCTGTCCATCACCAACCCCCGGAGTTGCCTCAAACTCATGTCCATTGAGTTGGTGATGCCATCCAAACATCTCATCCTCTGTTATCCCCATTCCTCCCACCTTCAATCTTTCCCAGCATCAGGATGTTTTCCAATTCCCATCAGGTGGCCAAAGTATTGGAGTTTCAGCTTAATCATCAATCCTTCCGATGAATATTCAGGACTGATTTCCTTTAGGATGGACTGGTTGGATCTTCTCCAACACTACAGTTCAAAAGCATCAATTTTTTGGTGCTCAGCTTTCTTTATGGTCCAACTCTCATATCCATACATGACTATTGGAAAAACCATACCTGGTGACTGTAGCCATGAAATTAAAAGGCCCCTCTATAATTACTTCTAAATAACTATATAAGTTACAAATTCAATATCAACAACAAGGCACTGGCAAAATGAGAAAGTAGAAAAAGAATATTTGATGTCCCTCCACTTCATTGAACCACAGTGTTAAAACTAGAAGGGATCTAAAAAATACTCTAGTTTCTACTGTTTCTAGAATTCAACCTCTAGTCTTGTTTTCCACATTACCTGTCTTGCCTGTCCATAGGTTCCCTCCTCTCATATCCTGAGGCCCATGGTCCCTCAGAGACATTGGCAGCATTCCATCATTCTCACCTCTCTTATGTTCATTTTCTGAGACTAACGTCACCATCAACAAGAATGATCCTGCCAATGAATAAAGGAGGATAACACATTACTCCTCTGGGAGAGATTTACCCGACAGCCCTTCTCCCTTCTTCCTGTTTGTTAGATGAATTGTAATTGTATCAGATCATTTTCTTATTTTATAGGCTCAACTTCCCAGACTCCCTTGTATGTCACTGATCCTACCCCCATGAGGGATAGGGCCCTTTTGTTAAAAGGAAATTTTAACAATTTCCTTTGGCTCTCACTGGTTTCTTGGCTTTGACATGGTATGAGAACTAAATGCTTGAAGTCACGCTTACTATTTTGCAACAATAAGATGACTGTTATCAAGATTAAAAAGCCAATACCATGAGACTGATAATCCAGAAAGGTGACCTGAATTCCAAATCCTTGTATATCATAGATACTCTTTGGTTGGATGGCTTTTTGATTCATCTTACAGATTAATGCGCCCTAACTGATGCATCCTTTCAGGTAACACAAGCATTTTAACATAGGTTTCAATGCTTCAACCCAAAAGACTGACTAAGGACATTCATTATGGGATTCTGGAGCCTAAGAGGTATTTTTTGAGTAAAGACATCACCTAAAGTGTCATCACAAGTGTCCCTGTACTCCTTTCCCTAAGGTCTGCCTAAGCTTTGTTTGTTTAAAGCTAGAAGAAGAAATACATCTTCAGCAGAGCCTTCAAGGGACATATATGCTGAAGTGAAAACTGAAAGTATTATTCACTCAGTCATGTCCAACTCTTTGCAACCCCAAGGACTGTAGCCCACCAGGTTCCTCTGTCCAAGGAATTCTCCCTCTAGGCAAAAATACTGGAGTGGATCACTGTTCCATTCTCCAAGGGATCTTACCAACCCTGGGATCAAACAGAGGTCTCCTGCATTGCAGGCAGATTCTTTACTACCTGAGGTACTGGGGGAAAATAATCGTAATTTCCCCCCAATAAAGCTCTGCCTATTCCCAAAACAAGTCTGATATAAAACTGAATGGAACATATCCCAGGAGCAACACCAATCCCACCATCAAAAGACAAATACCTTATTCATCAAAAGCAAACAGTTCCAGAGAGATCAAAATGTCTCATTATCTTTTACAAATTTACCTTGGTATTTTTGACATCTAGACTGCTGGCTCCTTGTTGAGTTTTAAGTGGTATAGACTGAAAATCTCCCTTTCACTAATAGATACTTCGATTTTTGAAAGGCTAATGCGAAAACTCAATATGCCAGCAAATTTGGAAAACTCAGCAGTGGCCACAGGACTGGAAAATGTCAGTTTTCATTCCAATCCCAAAGAAAGGCAATGCCAAAGAATGCTCAAACTACCACAAAACTACACTCAGCTCACAGACTAGCAAAGTAATGCTCAAAATCCTCCAAGTGAGGCTTCAACAGTATGTGAACCAAGAACTTTCAGATGTTTAAGCTGGATTTAGAAAAGACTGAAGAACCAGAGATCAAAATGCCAACGTCCGTTGGATCTTAGCAAAAGCAAGAGAGTTCCAGAAAAACATCTACTTCTGCTTTATTGACTACACCAAAGCCTTTGACTGTGTGGATCACAACAAACTGTGGGGAATTCTTCAAGAGATAGGAATACCAAACCACCTTACCTGCCTTCTGAGAAATCTGTATGCCAGTCAAGAAGCAACAGTTAGAACTGAGCATGGAACAACGGACTGATTCCAAATTGGGAAAGGATGTATATGGTTACCTTGTTTATTTAACTTACACGAAGAGTACATTATGTGAAAGGCTGGGCTGGATGAAGCACAAGCTGAAATAGAGACTGCCAGGAGAAATATCACTAACCTCAGAGATACAGATGACATCACCCTTATAGCAGAAAGTGAAGAAGAACTAAAGAGTCTCTTGATGAAAGTGAAAGAAGAAAGTGAAAAAGCTGGCTTAAAACTCAAAATTCAAAAAAACTAAGATCATGGCATTCGTCCCATCACTTCATGGGAAATAGATGGGGAAACAGTGGAAATGGTGACAGACTTTATTTTTGGGGGGCTCCAAAATCACTGCAGATGGTGACTGCAGCCATGAAATTAAAAGACGTTTGCTCCTTTGAAGAAAAGTTATGAACAACCTAGATAGCATATTCAAAAGCGGAGACACTACTTTTCTGACAAAGGTTTGTCTACTTAAAGCTATGATTTTTCCAGTACCCATGTATGGATGTGAGAGTTGGACCATAAGGAAAGCTGAGCCCAAAGAATTGATGCTTTTGAACTGTGGTGTTGGAGAAGACTCTTGAGAGTCCCTTGGACTGCAAGGAGATCCAACCAGTCCCTCCTAAAGGAAATCAGTTCTGAATATTCATTGAAAGCACTGATGCTGAAGCTGAAGTTCCAATACTTTGGCCACCTGATGGGACTAACTGACTCATTGAAAAAGACCCTGATGCTGGGAAAGATTGAAGGCAGGAGGAGAAGGGGATGACAAAGGATGAGATGGTTGGATGGCATCACTGATTCAATGGACATGAGTTTAAGCAAGCTCCAGGAGTTGGTAATGGACAGGGAAGCCTGGCTTGCTGCAGTCCATGGGGGGGTCACAAAGAGTCAGACACTACTGGGCGACTGAACTGAACTGAATGTAAAAACTGTGTTTTTATCATGGGGTGAGCCTAGTGAGAAGAGATAGTTTCTGAATGCGCGGAAACCATCTGTTTAAAATTTCTTCCAGTGGTCACCCAGAGAAGTGATTTCTAATTACCCTAGTAGGGCCTGAACCTTGGTTTTAGGGCTGAGTATTCCAGGTCATTATCTTTATATATATACGTATATATATGTGTATATATATATACATATATACACATATAAATTTATTTATTTTAATTGGAGATTAATTACTTTACAATATTGTATAGGTTTTGCCATACATCAACATGAATCCACCACAGGTATACCAACACACTGCTGAATAACCAACAAATCAGAGAAGAAATCAAAAAAGAAATCAAATATGCATAGAAACTAATGAAAATGAAAACACAACAACCCAAAACCTGTGGGACACTGTAAAAGCAGTACTAAGGGGGAAATTCATAGCAATACAGGCATACTTCAAGAAACAGAGCATTATCTTAAATGCATTTGGCTTCCCTCAAAGTTTCCTCAATACTTTTTATGGAACATGGATCCGTTCCGTTCAGTTGCTCAGTCATGTCTGACTCTTTGCGACCCCATGAATCGCAGCATGCCAGGCCTCCCTGTCCATCACCAACTCCTGGAGTTCACTCAGACTCACGTCCATCAAGTCCGTGATGCCATCCAGCCATCTCATCCTCAGTCGTCCCCTTCTCCTCCTGCCCCCAATCCTTCCCAGCATCGGGGTCTTTTCCAATGAGTCAACTCTTCGCATGAGGTGGCCAAAGTACTGGAGCTTCAGTTTGAGCATCATTCCTTCCAAAGAACACCCAGGGCTGATCTCTTTCAGAATGGACTGGTTGGATCTCCTTGCAGTCCAAGGGACTCTCAAGAGTCTTCTCCCACACCACAGTTCAAAAGCATCAATTCTTCAGCACTCAGCCTTCTTCAGAGTCCATCTCTCACATCCATACATGACTACTGGAAAAACCATAGCCTTGACTAGATGGACCTTAGTCGGCAAAGTAATGTCTCTGCTTTTGAATATACTATCTAGGTTGGTCATAACTTTTCTTCCAAGGAGTAAGCGTCTTTTAATTTCATGGCTGCAGTCACCATCTCAGTGATTTTGGAGCCCCCAAAAATAAAGTCTGACACTATTTCCACTGTTTCCCCATCTATTTCCCATGAAGTGATGGGACCAGATGCCATGATCTTCGTTTTCTGAATGTTGAGCTTTAAGCCAACTTTTTCACTCTCTGGCAAAGTAATGTCTCTGCTTTTGAATATGCTATCTAGGTTGGTCATAACTTTTCTTCCAAGGAGTAAGTGTCTTTTAATTTCATGGCTGCAGTCACTATCTGCAGTGATTTTGGAGCCCAAAAAAATACAGTCTGACACTGTTTCTACTGTTTCCCCATCTATTTCCCATGAAGTGGTGGGACCAGACGCCATGATCTTTGTTTTCTGAATGTTGAGCTTTAAGCCAACTTTTTCAAATTGCCAACATCCGCTGGATCATGGAAAAAGCAAGAGAGTTCCAGAAAAACATCTATTTCTGCTTTATTGACTATGCCAAAGCCTTTGACTGTGTGGATCACAAGAAACTGTGGAAAATTCTGAAAGAGATGGGAATACCAGACCACCTGACTGGTCTCTTGAGAAACCTATATGCAGGTCAGGAAGCAACAGTTAGAACTGGACATGGAACAACAGACTGGTTCCAAATAGGAAAAGGAGTACGTCAAGGCTATGTATTGTCACCCTGCTTATTTAACTTATATGCAGAGTACATCATGAGAAACGCTGGTCTGGAAGAAGTACAAGCTGGAATCAGGATTGCCGGGAGAAATATGAATAACCTCAGATATGCAGATGACACCACCCTTATGGCAGAAAGTGAAGAGGAACTCAAAAGCCTCTTGATGAAAGTAAAAGAGAAGAGTGAAAAAGTTGGCTTAAAGCTCAACATTCAGAAAACGAAGATCATGGCATCTGGTCCCATCACTTCATGGGAAATAGATGGGGAAACAGTGGAAACAGTATCAGATTTTATTTTAGGAGAGTCTGGAATTAACTCATTTCGTCAGTTTAATTTTTTGAATACACAGAATTAAACTTAATTTAACCCGCTATTATATAAAAGACCTTTCAGTACTACTATATATGGTGTATATAGTACATGGAATAATATGTGTAATGGCCTGAAAATTCTCCATCATTCCAAAAAAAATTTTTTATTGGACTGTAGTTGATTTACAGTGTTGGTTTAGTTCGTGTTGTACAGCAAAGTGAGTCAGTTATACTATTTACAATAGCCAGGACATGGAAGCAACCAAATGTCCATTGACAGCGAAATGGATAAAGAAGATGTGATATATACACACAAAAGAACTATTTTAGAACTAGATTTAGATTAAAAACATTAAAGCCCAGATTTAGATCATTGGTCTATTTCTCCATCATTTAATCCTATTTTACTTTAGTTAATATTTTATTTTGATTTATTTTATGAAACCTCTTTGGGTTGATGTATTTCCACTAAACATATGCTTCATATTATTTAATGAATTATGATACTTAGTATTATTTCTGTGATACTCGCTAAAATACAGACCAAGTAATACAGGTTAACTGAGCCTTCCTAGCATCTGGGCTGACAGTAGCCATACAGTCACAGATTCTTTCCAGTCAGGTGTCTCTTCCTTTTCCTGCACTAATTACTGGGATCTATACTGCGTTATGTATCATTTTTTTCTTTGGAATCTTAGGGAAAACCCCAAATGTAAAATTATGTTGTTTTGATTGTTTGTTGGCAAATTATTGCATTGATTATGTCACTAAAACCTGAAAACAAAATTTCCTCTCATCCTACACTCATGTGTTTTCCTTAGAATCAGAGTGATACTAGAGATTCAGAAACAATGTTTAATGTGTCTTCATCGGTTAACATTTGTGAAATAGTCCTCAATGGCTAAATAATATTTTTTTAAATAAAGGATTCAGATTTCTGGTTCCACCTGACACTGCAAGCCCAGCACAGACAATTCCCACCAGAGTGAAATGAAATCACAAATGAAAACTATGGACAAAACACAAAAGCCACACTGATAACTGTGTGGCCACAGTCAGTTCAGTGTTCAGTTTTCTTTCTTCCTTTCATCTCCGGCTTTGACTCAAGCACATGCTGGCTGAACAGGGATGGCCCCGCAAAGACTCACAACAAAAACTCCAAGAAAAGACTGTCCTTCTGGACAGAATATTGAGAAAAACTGGCTCTCAGGGTCACCAGAGAATGTGGAGAGAAATCTTTTCTTTGCTCCAGGCCTGCAGACCTGTGACAGGACAGGACCAGAAGAAAACCATCCCTGGAGAAAGCAACCGTGGAAAGAATCCCCAGTTCTGTGAAGACCACACAGAAGTGAAATTCGTTTTCTCTCCATTTGCCCTCATCATCCAGCCTGAGGCAGGACCAGTCCCACAGAAGAGTGTGACTGACAGGGGAGAAAACTTGGAGACTATTTCTAGCTGTCGGGCCAAGGAGAGGGGTCCCTGGAAGTCAGAGAGTGTGAGGGAGACCATAGTTCAGTTCAGTTCAGTTCAGTCGCTTAGTCGTGTCCGACTCTTTGTGACCCCATGAATCGCAGCATGCCAGGCCTCCCTGTCCATCACCCACTCCCGGAGTTCACTCAGACTCACGTCCATTGAGTCTGTGATGCCATCCAGCCATCTCATCCTTGGTCGTCCCCTTCTCCTCCTGCCCCCAATCCCTCCCAGCATCAGGGTCTTTTCCAATGAGTCAACTCTTCGCATAAGGTGGCCAAAGTACTGGAGCTTCAGTTTTAGCATCATTCCTTCCAAAGAAATCCCAGGGTTGATCTCCTTCAGAATGGACTGGTTGGATCTCCTTGCAGTCCAAGGGACTCTCAAGAGACCCCTAATTCCACATAGGAAACAACAAGGTCCCAGACTGTTCCCCAAGCTGCTCGAGTCTGGAACACACCCAGAGGAGCCTGGCGAGGGTGCTGTCAAGCAAGCTGCCCATGTCTCAGGCAACCCCACACGATGCTGGGGGATTGTGGGGCAAACCCAACAGTATAGCACGGCTTGGAAATAAAGCTGATACTAAAGAGCCAGGCACAACTTAATCTGGATCACTCTTAACCTAACTGGGTTGATTACTGGTCAAAACACACAGGGTTCAGGCGCCTCACGATATTGTATGTTAATTGTCTAAATTACAACCCAAAATGCCCTGACTTGCCAAAGGCTGTGAAATTCTGAACAGTTTTCAGAGGGAAAGACAGTCAAAAATGTCAACCGTCAGATGACCGAGATGGCAGAATGATCAAAGATTTAAAGAAACTCTTATAACCATCCTCCACATCACCTGAAGTGAACAGAAACACAGGCATTCTCACTAGAGAAGCAGAAATTCAAGAGAGAATGCAATTAAATTTGAGAACTGAGATACACAATAGCTGAAAATAATTCAAAGAATGGCCTCAATAGAAAAAAGGACCGACTATACACCAATCAAAAGATGAATAGAAATTATCCAAACTGAAGAACAAAGAAGAAAATGAGAAAAGAATGAGAGACTCAGATTACAGTAGGACAATATCAAACATTCTGAATTCTGGCACAATAGCAAATGTGTCACTGGAATGGGACCCCTCAGAGGGGAGACAGGAATTGGAACAGAAAAATGTACATGGGGAAATAGCAGCTGAGAATTTTTGTGAAAAATATAAATTTTACAGGTTCGAGATAAGCAGAACAAAGCAAAATAAACCCAAAGAGAAACATGACCAGACATATCAGGAACAAAATTCTGAAAACTAAAGATTAAAAGAAATTCTAGAAATCAGCCAACGAGGAACAGCATTTTACACATAAGGGAGCAGCAGTCCTGAGGTCTGCAGATTTCCTGTGGGAGAGCACAGGATGGTATGTATGAACAGAATGTAAACCCAGATTCTACACCCAGAAAACACATTGTCCAGGGATGCAGGCTAAATGAAGACATTCTGGGTTGAGACATTGTTCCCAGCAGACCTGCTTTCCTAAAAGAGATGCTAAGGAAATTCTTCAGTCAGGGGTGAGATAGTCCTGAAGGGAAATTTAGGACTTTGAGAATACAGGAAGAACAATAGAAATGGAAAATGCCCAGGAAAATGTAATAGATGATATTTCATCTTAGAAGTTATTTAAAATGTATTTAATTGTCTATAACAAGACAGGGAGTAAGAGATTAAACAAGGATGGTACTCGGAAGCAGTACCATTCCTTACGGCCATGCCATCTCTCCTGGATCACCGTCAGCCTCTGGACAAGTCAAAAACTAATATACAGTCAAAAACTAATCAAAAAGAACTGAATCATCAAGAGTCATAAAATACAGCTATAAACTGTTACCCAAAGAATTAAAAGATTGGACCCAATATATTAATGGATTAGTTCAATCATACTCTTAAGAAAACACAGTTCTGATGTTACATAACTGTTCTTAGCATCCAAAAAAATAGTCACATAACACATTTTATGAGTTATATAATAGCCATTATCAAAGCCCAATAAAAAGTCATGTAAATGGAGAAAATTATAGGCCATTAAAATTATTATAATAGAGAAAACGTACCATCTAGATACTTTCCTGCAAACTTAATTCAAACAGGGCTAAAATATCATGGTTTCGTTTCCAGGGTTACTTTCTGTTTCAGTATTATAGTCCTTATTATTTGAAGATTAAATGTTACAAATTCAAGCAATTAGTATCATTGAACATTTTTTGAGAATTTTTTCAAAGTGTATACCATGTACCAAATGTCCTAGAATTCCTGCATGAACATGAATATAAAATTATATTAATGATGGTGAAATCAAAGATTCATACTGTAACCTTAAAGACAACAAAGGAAACACTGAGGAAACAGGACTTCTCATTCTTTGGGAGTTTATACTCTGCACTTGCTTTGTGTTATCACTCACCATGACTTCATACGAATCCTGCTACACCACTGCTTCTCATTATTTATCCCACAGCTGGCATTCTGCCATGCTCAGGATACATATAATGGGCAGCATCTGTATAGTCAAAGCTATGGTCTATCCAGTAGTCGTGTGTGGATGTGAGAGTTGGGCCACAAAGAAGGCTGAGCACCAAAAAACTGATACTTTCAAACTGTGTTGCTGGAGACGACTCTTGAGAGTCCCCTGGATAGCAAATAGATCAAACCAGTTCATCTTAAAGGAAATCAACCCTGAATACTCTGAACTGATGCTGAAGCTGAACCTCCAATACTTGGGCTACCTGATGTAAAGAGTCAACATGTTGGAAAAGACTCTGATGCTGAGAAAGTTTGGGGGCAAGACAAGAAGGAGGTGACAGAGGATGAGACGGCTGAAGAGTCTCACCGACTCAATGGACACACGTTTTAGTAATCAGGAAGGACAGGGGAGCCTGGTGTGCTGTAGTCCGTGTGGTCACAAAGAGTCAGATACTAATTAGCGACTGAACAAGAGGTGGAACTACTGCTTCAGACACTTTTAAAACTGAGTCCTAAACAAGAAGGGACAACTGGTGTTATCCATTGCATTCCACAGACCACTCCAGCGTGGGGCCATGAACAAGCCCACACACACGTTGGTCCACACCTGCAGAACCTGGTGGAAAAGCAAGCACACACGAAGCGTAGTGGCGACAGCTACAGCCAGGAAACAGGCTGGTGAAGGAGCAGCAGCAATGACTGCTCTCAGCCCTGAGCCTCTGAGCCCTGAACCCGGTGTGGCTGGTGTGGGGCTGGAGGTTCTGGAGACCAGACACTCTGAGAGCTGATGGCATCGTGGACATTCCTACCACTTAGTCCCCGCTCTCCCAAAGCCTGGTGGGATCCAGGGAAACCCCAGCGATACTCCTGGAAGCTCTCCAGGGAGCTTAGGGGATTCCATGTGATGATTAACGTGATATCCACAATTGGGCATTTGCAGTAACCCAAAGGGAAGGAAATGGACATGAGTCTGAGAAAATTCTGGGAGATAGTGAAGGACAGAAAAGCCTGGTGTGTTGCAGTCCATGGGGGTCACGAAGAGGGGACACAACTTAGCAACTGAGTGGCAACAACAAAGGGAAGGAGGCCGACCTAAATGCCCATCACCAATGCAATGAGCAAGCAAATCATGGTTTTTCCACAGTGAAATCCTGCGTAGCAATTTAAAATGCAGCAACATCAGGGAAATGCAACAACGGAAATTATGTCTCGTGAAAGTAGCCAGATGGAAAAGGGCACCTTCTCCACAATCCAACCATCTGAAGAGCAAAACCAGCAAAGCCCGCACCATACAGTGGGCACAGCAGTCAGCCATGAGCAGGGGAGTGACCGCAGAGGGCTGTGTGGAGGGCAGGCGGCTCATTGTGAGAAATGTGCTTTCCCCTGATCCTGGCTCTGATTACACAGCGTCATCTATTTTTGGAGCTTCCGTGAGTTGTACATTTATGTCCTGTTTGGTGATATATAATTTTTCAGTAAGAAGCAGAAATGAAATATGTTGTAGTATCCTTATGCAGTTCTTTGGTTTAACTGAAATCTTACTAAAACGTGATGAAGCCACAGAATCTAAACATCTCTTTTTCTTTTATTTTTTAAACTTATTTTTAAATGATACGCACACACTTCTGACATGAAGAAAACAGCTCATGAACCAAAGTAGAACAGTGTGAGAGAACATGTTGAAATGGATGCTTTATTTGCTCTTTAGTCTTCGGTTCTTGTTCAGTGTGAATGTTCTCTTTGTAAGAGACTTAGTGCCCTCAGATCAAGTTATAAAAGTCACAGGTTACAGTGGGTGTCTCAGCGTCACCACCAAATGTCTCAGCATCACGGTGATAAATTTCTTTTGTCTTGCAAGACTGTCAATAGTAAAGGAGTTTTAATACTTTATTAGATAGGATATCAAATAGGGCCCCCAAATTTGAAAATTTCCATAATAAAATGACTAAAAGTGCCAGACTAGTAATGCCAGAAAAATTCTTAACAGCTCTGAAAAAAAATTTAATTCAACAGGCCTGATACTATCCATTCTTAGAAAGACCTGCTCAGAAGCTTGGCACCTGGGAACTTCAATGATAAGTAGTCTAAGATCTAGTTACGTGTGGGGGCTTCCCAGGTGGCACAGTGGTAAAGAATCGCCTGCCAAAGCAGGAGACGTCAAAGAGGCAGGTTTGATTCCTGAATTGGGACAATCACTTGGCAACCTACTCCAGTGTTCTTTCCTGAAAAAATTCCATGGACAGAGGAGCCTGGTGGGCTGTAATCCGTGGGCTCACAAAGAGTTGGACACAACTGACCACAAACTAATATAAGAATTTCCCTAAATGATGAGAGTAGCTCAGGGTGCCAAGGCTGTTTCTGCAGACAACATGGTGAAGCCTTTGATGAGGGAACTTCCCCAGAGGGTGTTAATAGTGTAGAATCTAGAAGCTGCAGGACCTGCAGACTGTAACGCATCCTTGCCTGTGGCTGTGGCAGCTGAACCCAAAGGCAAGGAGATGGTGCCTTTTGTAGAGGAGAAGTGGTGCTGGAGCTGGGACAGGGCTAACACACTCTGGAGACGGGAGGAAGTGGGGGTGGCAGGTCACAGAGCAGAGCAGAAGCAGAATGGAGGCCGGCTTCCTGGGGCCCAGAGGAAGAGGCTGCTGGCCGTCGAGGACGTGAGGGAGGCAAGCGCAGCTGGATTTCTGGGCGTGAAATGCTTTCTGTTGCCTATCTGTATTTCTGCAGTAACCATGGGGACACTTCCTCATGTAGCTAACCTTTTATGGGGGGCGGGGGGCTCAGAGAAGAGGACAGGAGAGCTAAATTGCCATGAACTCATTAGACATTCATTCTCAATTCTCCTTTTGCTCTTGTTTCTGAGCTTCTCAAGAAGCTTTCTGAACAGGCTCTGAGGCTCAAAAGGGTTTTCCTGCAGCCAAAGGAGGCACAGCCCATGGACTCTGAGCCCCCGGGTCGCATGACGGTGCATCTTCGCTCTGAGAAGCTGAGCTGATTATAATAAGTGCTTTTCCACTGAGACGGATGATACTGAAAGGTATCGTGTGACTGGTGATCATGTGAGCTCCTTGCAAACAAACACGATGAAATTTTGGTTTTGTGTATCAATATTGCCAGCTTGATTAAATTCTGTCTGCCACTGAGAAATGTATTTGCTCTTGTTTGTTAACCAAATCAGAACCCAGAGAAAGGTACATTAAAGAAGTTAATGAACAGCACCCCAGGAGCCCTTTTGAAAGCCAGACTAAAAGCTTTCCCTGACTGGCTATCAGCTGCATACTCTAGCTCCCTAATCGTCAGTCCCTGTGATTTTCCTTGTATAGATTTAGGGTGTGTTCTAAAGAGGCCACTCAATGCCCCCCAAGAATATTTCCTTTCCTGCTACACTGAGTCCTCGCACCTGCAGTGTGCCCCAGAGTCCTGTGGAACAGCCAGGAATAGCTTGATTTCATTAATCTTTTATAGGAAAAATACAACCGCTTGAAAACTTCACTCACAGGTGATTTTTAAAATAGTAATATTTGTGTATGAGCAACAGCAATGCTTAAGCTGATTCCTTCACCCAGAAAGAGCGATTATAGAAAACACTGGGCTGCTGTCTTAGCATCTGTACTTGAATTATGTATGTGAAGTTATGCCAATGACAGGGTCTTAGCATAACGTCCCCCAGGTACATACAAATCCTGCATGATTCCCTGGTGGCTCAGGTAAGAATCCGTCTGCAATTTGGGAAACCCGGGGTCCATCTTTGGGTGCAGAAGATCCCCTGGAGAAGGAAATGGCAGTCCACTCCAGTATTCTTGCCTGAAGAATCCCATGGACAGGGAGCCTGGTGGCTATAGCCCATGGGATCACAGAGTCGGACACGACTGAAATCACCTAGCCTACACACTTGCACTTGCATGAAGTGTATAAAACAGCCAAATTCATAAATTTGGGAAGAATGGTGATTGCAGGGAAGAATGGTGGTTGCAGGGCCCAAGTGAGAGGGGGAAATGGGGACTTGTTCAAGTGGATATAAAGTTTTAGCTATCCAAGAAGAACAACGTTATTCATAACTGCCACAAATCGAAGGCAGCCAAGAAGTTCTTCAGTCGGTGAAGGAAAGGATATATAAACTGGTAAATCCAGACAATGAAATTTGTCCAGAACTTATTTTTTTTATCAAGCCACAAGAAGACATGGAGTAAATTTAGATGCTTGTTACTAAGAGCAAGATGTCCATCTGAAAAGGCTAAACACTCTATGGCTCCAATTTTTGCCACATAGCATCCTGGAAAAGGCAAAACTATAGAGACGGATGAAGCTATCCTAGATGATGCTGTGAGGGTAGATACATGTCAAAACCCATGGAAGTTCCACACCAAGAGTAAACCCTAATGTGCATTGTGGACTTTAGTCAATAATAATATGTCAATATTGGTTATCAATTATAAACACACCAAGGTGTATGTGTGAGTGGCTTAGCCATGTCCAACTCTTTGCAACCCCATGAACTGTAGGCCTCCAGGCTCCTTTGTCCATGGGATTCTCCAGGCAAGAACACTGTGGTGGGTTGCCATGCCTCCTCCAGGGGATCTTTCTGACCACGTAAAGGTAAGATATTACTCACAGGACAAACTGTGTGGATGGGGGAGGGTATACATGGGGCCTCAGCAATTTCTGCAGTTTTTCTATAAACCCAAAACTCCTCTGAAAAATAAAGTCTATTAGATTCTCAAAATTTTAAAATGTAGGGTTAACAATAAGTAAAAGAAGACAAAATTTTTAAAGTGCATTTTAGGTTCTATCTTGGGAATTTTATCTTGCATTTCAATACTTCCCACCTAGATCAGGACTCTATGGAGGAAACAGGATGAAATGTGAGAATAAGCAGAGAATGAGCAAAAATGTCATGCTCATTGTTTTCAGCATGACAAGTTTAGCTCCTATCAGACTCTGTGAACCATCCACTGTACTGGTTTAGTTTCCCCTTTGCCTCTCACTCTTCTAGGCTTTCTCTCTAATCTGGGCACCAATGTGACTCAGCAAAGAAAAATATTACAGCAGAACCACACTATTTCATTATGTTGAAAGAACCAATAAATGCTAAGCAATGTTAATCCATTCATCACATAAGTTATACATTATATATGAATCCCATTTTATGGCAGCCTCTATAACAAAGCTCAATAACTCAACAAAAGCCCCTGGATATTTTAAAAATAACATCTACTGGACTGACATTTGAAATTGTCTCATAGTCTCTGAGTTATTATGCAAACATTATCTTTGCTTTGGCAATGTGGATGGCTAGATTTATGGATTAACCTTTATAGAGTTTTGGATTTTCACCAAATAATTGGATGAAGTTGAACCAATGCCAGAATTCAACCACCATAGTGAAGGAAACTTTTAAATAGAGAATGCCTATGAGCAGGGGAAAGTGGCTTTTTGTTTTGAAGAGATACAGTGTTCGGTGCAGTTGGCACAGTTGATTCTAGCACAAATGGAAAAGGATTATGGTCCTGTGTCCACTGTATACAGCTACAGAAATGAACTGTCCAGCCAGTGCAAGTACAAACGAAAAGATTTAAAGGCTTTTCTGTCATAAATACCGTTTAGGTGATTTATAGGATTTCTGGGTATTACAGAATTCCACAAAGACCCAATGAAACCTAAATCACCAGCCCATCTTTCTGCCACCTCTGGGCTCACTGTTCATTTTGATTCATTTCAGTTGGAGACAGCCTAAGTCAATTGGTCGGTAAGTGCAATTACTTCTCAGATTAATTATTTTTTCTGGGAAGAGCTAAATCTAATAAACTAGAACCTTTTAGGAAATAAGACCTTGCTTGGATAGGAGTAATTAAAACCTGATAAGCTATGAGTTGCACATTTTCTTATACTACCTCTCTCTGCTAGTTCTTGGTGGCCTGACGTAGAATTTGGTGTTTTCAAAGACAGGTGGTCATTTGAGGAGTAGGTTTTTGATCTAGTGACCATATGACTATTCTGAGTGTGCTCTTCTTCTAAGAGTCTGGTTTTTGACTCCACGGTCACATGTAATGCTGGCAGAAAGCCTCTTTTGCTTCTGCACCAAGGACTATGACCTGGTGCCTTTACCAAAGAGGAAAATAGTGCCTTGTCTAGAAGTAATAACAGGATGAGTATTAAATATTCTTAAGGGGGACAGGATTACATTAGTTCTTCCAGGGCTTTATTGTCTGCATAATAATCTTCAAACCTGTTTTTAAAAGGCATGAAATTTAGAGTGATTATAGAAATTTTATAATAAGCAGTAATAAAGCAAGAAGCATTAAAATATAGCTCAAAAGACAGACAATATTTAAGTTTAATACATTCATAAAATTAATACTTACTCAAGAGGGCAGAAATTAAATAGCATCAAACACCAAGGTATTTTACAGAAATTTTCTGTGTCATTATGGAATTTTATGGAACCTACTCAGTCAAGTTAATTCTAGCCATAGACCAAACAGTTTTTCCCTTTCCCAGTAGACACATACTAAATCACCAATGATGGATAATCATTTTTAAAATGGGTGATGCACACTACACTGAATGACAGAAGAGTTTCAGTGACTCAAAACTATGTGTCCTTTTTGGAAATCAACTAAATATTGATAGGTGGTTGGCCTAACCAACCACCCTGTGAGTGTTCAGATGGATAAATCTGCAGGCTATCTCTATAGAGATAGGGATTTACTATCTCTAAAGAGAGGGTCTCAGTTAATCAAGACTGAGCAAATCTCTTCAAAATGGACAATCACTGGCACTAATTAAAGTGATAGATGCAGATGGCAATGTTAAAAGTATTTTTAAGAGCCTTGAATAACCCTCATTTTTAACACCAAAGGACCTACAGAGAAAGAGAACACAGTAACTTCACTGGGCTGGAAAAAGCATGGCCTCCAAAACAGACAAGTCTATTTGCTAAGAGGGAAAAATAGTTGATTTTTCAACTTCTTGCTAAACAAAATTTAGTCCTGAATCAACTAAATCTGAAGACATAGGGCAAGTGACCCAAGAAGGCCTGTTGATAAGAGACCCCAGAAAGCCCGGATGTGACCTTTACTTGAAACTCAAATTGTCCCTGAATTTTGTAACTAGGACATGGCCACCACATGAATGCTTAGAGAAAAGTTCATTCTGAATCATAGACGAAGGGTAAATAGGTCTGATTCTGTTAGCCAATATGTAAACATCCAAAATTTGTATCATCGATGTTTCATTAAAGGAAAAAAAGCAAGTGGGACTGAAAGTGTATTTGAAGAAAAAAATGGCTATAAAGTTCCCAAATTCAGCAAAAGATACAAACCTACAGACTGAGGAAACTGATCAGACTCCAGCCTGATAAGCCTAAATAGACCCATGCCAGGACACATGTGATTGAGAGTCAAAATTCTGAAAAGTCAGGTCAAGGAAGAGCATCTTGAACAAGGTACAGATTAAAGGCATATTGACTGATGGGAAAACACCATTTCAAAGGGCAGCAGACTCCTCATTTCAAACACCAAGACTAGAAGGAAGAGACACAACCTTATCTCTGTGAATGTTCCATCAAGTGAAACTACATGAAGACATTCTCAGCAAAAGGAAAACTGTAAAACTTGGTCTCTGGGATAATGTAAACGGATCACCAGGAAGAAATATGTTGCTGAATGGAAGCACAACAGATAATAGAGTTTTGAAATACATGAAGAGTAAACCTGGTAGGACTAAAAGGAAATAAACAAATCCACAATTGCACTTGGGACCTCCACACCTGTCACCTCTCAGTAATTGATGGAAATCACTGCACAAAAATTCAACAACGTGTAAAAGACACGAACAACCAATAGGACCTATCGAAAACTCCATCTCTGCAACTGTCTGGAAGGGACACCTCCAGCCAGATCCCCAGGACTGGAGGCCAGCAGGGAAAAAGACTGCAGCCCCACGAAACTGTATCCATCTGTCTGCTTTAAAGGGGCCTCCCTGGTTATTCAGGGGTAAAAATCCACCTGCCAAGCAGGAGACTCAGGTTTGATCCTTGGGTCAGGAAGATCCCCTGGAGGAGGAAGTGGCTACCCACTCCAGTATTCTTGCCTGGAGAATTCCATGGACAGAGGAGCTTAGCAGGCTGCAGTACGTGGGGCTGCAGAGAGTCAGAGACTGACTGAGTGCCTAAACAGCAGCAACAGCAGCAACCGACTCTACAAGCTGCTGACCTCAGGGTCTGGCATCCAGTCAGCCTGAAACTAGGTGCGAAAGGGGAATTCTTCCCTTGGAACGCTAACAAGTGTCAGTTGGTGAGGATGTGGAGAAAACAGAAGCCCTGCATACTTCGGTGAGAATGTAAATTGGTACAACCACAATGGAAAACAGTATGGAGATTCCTCAAAGAAACTAAACTTAGTGCTGCCATATGATCCAGCGATTCCACGTCTGGAGCGAGAGCACTGCTTTGAAAAGATAATGTACCTGTGTGTGTGTGTGTGCTCCATCTCTTCAGGTTTGTCCGACTCTGCAACCTCATGGACTGTAGCCCACCAGACTTCTCTGTCCATGGAACTCTCCAGCCAGGAATACTGGAGCCATTCCCTCCTCCAGGGGATCTCCCCATATCAGGGATCGAACCTGGAGCTCCTACATTGCAGGCAGATTCTTTCCATCTGACCCACGAGGGAAGAACATGAAGGAAATGACATTAAAAGCACAATGCCTTTTATACTTAGTCAAAAGAAGGAAATCCTTTGTAAACACTTCACAAAACAGATACAAGATCTTCATCCTGAAATTGCAAAATGCTACTGCTGACAGTTTTGGAGAAATTACCATCTAGCCTTGTCTAGATTTGATGAGAATACATGGTCTTTCCAACATCTTTTCTGACACATGACATTTAAAACTACATCTTCCACTTCAGAAGGTCAAGGGAAGAAATTTAACTTCACATCAGTTCAGTTCAGTTCAGTCGCTCAGTCGTGTCCGACTCTTTGCAACCCCATGAATCGCAGCATGCCAGGCCTCCCTGTCCACATAGATTTTTAAAAATACCCCTGAACGACGTTAACTTTATAGAAAAAATAATTCATTTATTCATTTATATGTGTGTGTGCTAAGTTGCTTCAGTCGTGTCAGACTCTGCAACCATGGACTGTAGCCCGCCAGGCTCCTCTGTCCACAGGATTCTCCAGGCAAGAACACTGCAGTCAGTTGCCATTTCCTTCTCCAGGGAATCTTCCAGATGCAGAGACCAAACCCACATCTCTTACATCTGTATTGGCAGGCGGGATTTTTTTAACTGCTAGAACCAACTGGGAAGCGTTCATTTATATAGTCAATCAATATTTATTCCAATTGATCATGTAATATATGCTACAGGAAAACAATAAAAGTGTATAAAGAAGCTCATCCTTTCAACCAGCTTTTCAAGGGAATAAGAGACACAGATAATAACAGAGCTGGACATAAGAAAACCATCTTTCTTTAGGTATTAAATTGTATAATAGGTATTAAATTTAGGTATTAAATTCAGAAGGTTGATTTTATTATTGATAGGTATCCAAAGTTACATTAATGTAAGCAGAAGCAGTGAATGTTATATGCTTATAATCTATTTATCTTAATGCCAAACCCATAACAATTAATACATTTGTCCTCACATAAACATATGTGTATATTTCACTATAATTGTCAAAAAGATGGTTTAAAATGCTGGTTTCCATATTCTCACAGAGATACTCTTTGCCTACCGTATATTCTAGGCATCAAGGACAGAAAAACACACACACACACACATTTCTCTGTCTAAGAGCTCTGGTCATGCTGTCCTTTTCTTTCAGTTATCTCTACAAAATGTTTCAAAATATTCTAAATAAATCCAAAATAATTTGTTAAACATTCATTTGCACCCAGCATGATTTGATTAGAATTAAATTAGTAAGTGTCCAGTTGGACATTTGTAGTTTAATTCTAATGATGATGAAAAAAAATGATGAACAGAAAACATAGTTTAGTTCATAAATAAACATTCGTAGCTCCCAAATGCTTGTTACGGGAAGAGTTCAAAGTTTAGATCAAAGAATTGATTCTCTTTCATCAGAAGACCTTACAGAGAAGACAATCTTAGAGCCTTAGTGAACTGAGGAGATGGGGTCCATTCGGAAGTGCGTGAAGACCACAGCTCTCATTAGAGCACAGTGTGGATAATTAATTGCTTGCTGTCTCTCTTCCCTTCTGCTCTGTAAGCCTAATTAATGAGTGCGAGAATCTCATCACTCTCACTGTCTCTCTGATTCCATAGGAGGCAGCCCACGTGCCATGCGGAGGATGCGCTCGGAAGAGACAGCAAGGGTGGAGCCCGGGGAGAACAGCATGGGGGCCTCAGGTGCGGTGAGGGTCGGAGGGCAAGTGTGCGCAGCTCCTCTGCTCCATCAGCCTAGGGCCCCGGAGCGCCTGGGGGACTCATTCCTTTGTGCTCCCCAGCAGACGTGCGCCCACCTCCAACGCGTGCAGACGGCATTGGCCCGCACCTCCTCGCCGGGGTCCCCACGCCCCCGCCCAGAGCCCTTGCTGCCCTCCCCACAGTGTCCGACCTGCAGCCCTTTGTTAGCCCAGGGAGAAGCCCTGCGGTGCCCACAGTCACACCTGCCAGCACCCCATCACGGGGACACACACAGCCCCTCGGCCAGAGTTCAGGACGTAGAGCTCCTTGCATCTCACCAGACCTCAGCCCCCACCTCTGTGTCTGTGAATATAGGGAAACCCCCCTTAAGTAACCCCTCAGCCTCTTATCCTCCTGCGGATCTGTACTTTCTCATTCCTGGTTCTTCTCAGTATCAACACACACACATATACACACAGCTCACCGATACCTCCTGGAATCATCCTTACATTATAAACAATCTCCAATTTACCCTCTAATTTGTGCAGAAAATTCCCTCCATTTCTTGCGTTGGCTGAAACCTGGCCCTTCCCTGCACTCTTGGACATGGAAGCTTCTCACCCTCGCAGCCCTTTCAGCCCCCAAGGTCAGTGAGGCAGGTGGGAGAGGCAGTGAGCTCGCGTTCTCCTGACCCCACTTCCATTCTGCCCCTGCCTCAGACTCACTGATTCATCTGGAGCGTCTTCTAACTACATCCATCCTGTCTCCCCCGCCTCCTAGCCAGTGTCCCTGGTTCACTGGAGACTGAAACCTGCTTAGGTACCAAATCCTGTAAAGACCAGAAACCTCTCTGTGGTCGTGTGAGATCACGTCTGTTTAAAGACCCGCATCTCGATCTGGCTGTGCTAGTCCCATTGCCAGACCCAGGTCATCCCTGCACCAGAAACACCCAAATACTAAGCTCCAATGCTTATTCTCAACCATAACTTTGGTTTCCTGTAAGCCTCTCTGATCCTCATTATTTAGGGAGTCCTTGATCCTTGATCCTTCTGTGTTCAGACTCTCAGCCCCTGTCACTCAACCTTCCTTACCCCGCCTCCTCAGTCATCTGAACTGCTCTTAAATGTGCTTAAATAACCGCATTTTATCACCATATCTGCCCTGGAAAAAACACCCCCACTTAATAATGCTGGAGCTTCCCTTTTATGAATACTACAACTACATATTCAAATAAAACCAAAAACTAAGCACACCTGTATGAAAATTTGCTAATAAACACATATAGAGACGGAACCCGCAGTACTCCCAGTACCATAGGCACCGTGACAAAGCTGGTGACAAAAGGCAGGAACCCACAACCTCGTAACACTTGCGACGTGGGGACAAGATAGCTACAGAGAAATAATTATAAACATGAATTCGATGCCTGTAAGTCCAAGTGCTGCAGATGAGAATGTGGGCGTACGCTGCAACTGCGCCCCCTTGTTCTCAACTTTACCTCCAAAGGTGGAGAAGGTCTGGTCTATGAGTAACTTTCTAGGTTGAGACCTGAACACTTATTAAAAGTTAGCCAGGCAAAAGTAAGACAGAATCGCGTTTTAGATGTAGGGAAGAGGATGCATGAAGATTCAGGGTGGGGAAACGCGGGGAAGTGAAGCCAGGTGAGCAAGCACGCAAGCAGTTTGCAGGGAGTCAGCTCCAAGGGTGCTCGGCGACGGGTGGATCGAGCGTCTCCCCTCGAAGGCCCCGGGCGCGAGCGACAGCAGGAGGAGGAGGGCGCAGGCTCACTTTCAGCAGTCGGGGCGTTCTCTGGAGGTGGTGTCACGTCGCGAAGGCAGGTGGAGTAAGGGACTCGGAAGAAAGGAGTAAAGGCAGAGACGTGGACCCTGGGTTGGAACCAGGAGCAAGAAGACTGGGTGGGAACTTGCAGGCAAGACGAGACTGGAACCACTGCGGGATGAGGTGCCACAAGATGGGAAGGGACTCTGAGACAAGCGCAGCCACTGCTCACAGGCCGCGTCCAGAGCCTTGGGAGAGGGGCCTGAGGGAGGAAGGGGGACATCCCGGGGTGAGGGCTCCGTCCACTACGCGCGACCCGTGCCCAGGTCCCCCTGAAGCACTGAGATGACTGAACACCCTGAGGGTGCGGTGAGGATGACTCAGACCGGGGAGACTCGAGAAAGAGAAAGGAGCGAGAGAGCAAATGACGCAGATTAAAGGCAATAATTTTCATTTGAAGAAAGAAATGTAAAGAATGAGAGCCGAGAAAGGTAAAAGCACTTTGTTTAAACACAGGAAGCACTCAGGTGCGGGCCAGGAGCTAACAGAGGGGAGGAGACTGGCCCCTGTGGCTGCCGAAAGCGGCCACAGCCACAGCAGGGGAAAGCAGGGGAGACGCAGAGACGCTTGGAGGTGTTCTGGAAAGAGGCCTAGATGCCCCTGATGTGATGGGTTTGCTTTATTAATGAAATAGGACATGGATTTCTGTGCTGAGCATGAAGGGGGAAGTCTGAGTGATGACTAGGGAGCAGGGAGCCAGGTCAGAAGACAGACCTCGGGCCGTGAGAACAGACAACCTTTCTTTGATTCCGGTTGAATTCTATTCCACAAACGAGGAATGAGAACTCTGTGCCTCTGGACATGGTTAACTTGGTGGTAGAGGGTATCTTGGCCTCATAGGAACACACTCAGCTTGCGTTCCAAGTCCTGGGAAATGGCATTCATCCTAGAAAGCGCCCTCCCCCAGAGCATCTTCGCATTAAATGGCCCATTTGGGTCAGATGCTGGGCCCGCGGCCTCGCTCACGTTTCTCCGGCCTCAGCGCTGCAGCCTTGGGACGCTGTCGCCTGTCATCTTAGCTCTTCAAAGGCTGCATGTCACTTTTATGTCTTGCTCCAGACCATCACAGGCGAAGGGAATGTGATCTCAACCCTCTTTGCCTCCCGTTTAAACTAGGGGAGAAATGAGGATGTCTTTGCTGGCAGAGTCCTCTGTAATTTCATTAATAGCATGCTGAAGTCATCAGTGGAAACATCACGTTTCACACTGAGGGTCTGAAGCTGAAATCCCGAGGATGGCAATCACACGCCTCTTTGGTCCACACGTGGCTTCTGCTAATTGCTGTTCATCAGAGAGAGCTGCTCCTTCTTCGGACACATTCTGAGGACGGCGGTACTGAATCTGCTCTCCTGCCAGGTGCTCAGAACCCCTGGGCCCCCTGCAGCCTTTCACTCCCGGACCCACGTCTACAATCCTTCTGGTCCACGTGGGAGACGGGTGCCTCGCACACCCCACTGTGCTGAGATGTCCTCAGGAAGCTGGGCTAAGCCCTCAGAGCTCAGAGGCTGATCCCGTCACAACACAAAGATCTAAGAGCAAATAAAAGTCACCCTTTTTAAAGGAGGAAAACAAGAGCAGGAGACTCTCTGAGCCTTTCTGGTTCTTTCTCCTGCAGAGAACGGACAGAAAAATCTACAGGCAAACAGCGACTCCCTGGTCCTGTAGTTCACCCAGGATGTGTGCCCAGGTCTCCCAGGCTTGGGCTTGTCTCTGTCCCTGGTGCCCTGTCCACAGCCCCTGGTCCACGTGGGAGACGGTGCCTCGCACACCCCACTGTGCTGAGATGTCCTCAGGAAGCTGGGCTAAGCCCTCAGAGCTCAGAGGCTGATCCCGTCACAACACAAAGATCTAAGAGCAAATAAAAGTCACCCTTTTTAAAGGAGGAAAACAAGAGCAGGAGACTCTCTGAGCCTTTCTGGTTCTTTCTCCTGCAGAGAACAGACAGAAAAATCTACAGGCAAACAGCGACTCCCTGGTCCTGTAGTTCACCCAGGATGTGTGCCCGGGTCTCCCAGGCTTGGGCTTGTCTCTGTCCCTGGTGCCCTGTCCACAGCCCCTGGTCCAAATTAAACAGCTCAAGGCTGAGAGGGGGATTCGAGCCTTATACTCCACCCTGCTCCCCAGACCAGAGGAGGAGTGGGGAGAGGATCCCCCACTCCCCACAGGCTGTGGAGATGGGAAGACACACAATATGAGAGGACTGGGACTGTCCAGGAGCCCAGATCCCTAGACCAGTGACCGGGCACCAAGACGGACAAGGCTGCCCCACAGGAGCAGATGCAGAGAAAAGGATGAAACCACGGAAATCTCACCTTGGGCGGCCCTGAGCTCGTGTTTTATATACGCAGCCCCTGGTCCCTCACCACAACCCTCACCGTCACCTTTCACAGACCACAAAAAAAGGCACAAAACCCACGTGACTTGCTGGAGGCACATTGCCATTGGTCAACAGTGAAAACAGGATGCAACCTGGGTGGCCAGCCTCCACCTGCACCCTTACCTGTGTGGTGTGGCTTCCGGTCCCTTCTGAACTCACCTTCTGTGACCTGATCTGTGCCCATCCGTCAGTCCCAGAACCAGTACTGGTTCCTGGGGAACCGGAAGTCACAGGGGCCTTCTCTGCTGGAGTCCCCGGGCTAACAAAGTCACACCTGTGCTGACCATCCCCCACCTTTGGAGCAGTTCCTCGGACCTTCTCAGACACTGTCTCTTGGGTTTGAGTCCTCATTTTGCCCCAAACAAAACAATTCACAACTCTCACGTGATGTGTTCTTCTTTTTTCTTTTTTCAGTGGACATATCAAAATGCTAATCCCCTGGAGACCTGAACACTGACATTTCTGATTTTTAACTGCAACATTCTACTGGCCCACTGTCCCACCCCCCACCCCACCCCCGAGACAGGCCGATGTGTAAGAGGGAGAGTGAGGAGAGCACACAGCTGTGCTTCAGCCTCATACTGTGGCTGGACAACGGTGGGTGCTGGCATGTTCTGGTCCTTGCAGGATGCTGAGCCGCCCCCCTTACTTCCGGCACCTCTTTCTCCCTGTCATGAGGTCATGATGATTAGAAATGTCTCCAGGGAAATATACCATGTTGAAGGATTGAAAGAATCAATGTAGTGAAAATGAGTATACTACCCAAAGCTATCTATCGATTCAATGCAATCCCTATCAAGCTACCAACAGTATTTTTCAGAGAACTAGAACAAATAATTTCACAGTTTGCATGGAAATACAAAAAATCCTCAAATAGCCAAAGCAATCTTGAGAAAGAAGAATGGACCTGGAGGAATCAACCTGCCTGACTTCAGGTTATACTACAAAGCTACAGTCATCAAGACAGTATGGTACTGGCACAAAGACAGAAATACAGATCAATGGAACAAAATAGAAAGCCCAGAGATAAATCCATGCACCTATGGACACTTTATCTTTGACAAGGGAGGCAAGAATATACAATGGAGAAATGAAAATCTCTTTAAAAAGTGGTACAGGGAAAATTGGTCAACCACTTGTAAAAGAATGAAACTAGAACACTTTCTTACACCATACACAGAAATAAACACAAAATGGATTAAAGGTCTAAATGTAAGACAAGAAACTATAAAACTCCTAGAGGAGAACATAGGCAAAACACTCTCTGACATAAATCACAGCAGGATCCTCTATGATCCACCTCCCAGAATACTGGAAATAAAAGCAAAAATAAACAAATGGGATCTAATTAAAATTAAAAGCTTTTGTACAACAAAGGAAACTATAAGCAAGGTGAAAAGACAGCCTTCAGAATGGGAGAAAATATAGCAAATTAAGCAAATGACAAAGAATTAATCTCAAAAATATGCAAGCAGCTCATACAGCTCAATACCAGAAAAATAAACCACCCAATCAAAAAATGGGCCAAAGAACTAAACAGACATTTCTCCAAAGAAGACATGAAAAGATGCTCAACATCACTCATTATCAGAGAAATGCAAATCAAAACCACAATGAGGTACCATCTCACACCAATCAGAATGATTGCTATCAAAAACTCAACAAGCAATAAATGCTGGAGAGGGTGTGGAGAAAAGGGAACCCTCTTACACTGTTGGTGGGAATGCAAATTAGTACAGCCACTATGGAGAACAGTGTGGAGATTCCTTAAAAAATTGCAAATAGAACTGCCTTATGATCCAGCGATCCCACTGCTGGGCATACACACCAAGGAAACCAGAATTGAAAGAGACATGTGTATCCCAATGTTCATTGCAGCACTGTTTACAATAGCCAGGACATGGAAGCAACCTAGATATCTGTCAGCAGACGAATGGATAAGAAAGTGTGGTACATATACACAATGGAGTATTACTCAGCCATTAAAAAGAATGCATTTGAATCCATTCTAAAGAGGTGGATGAAACTGGAGCCTATTATGCGGAGTGAAGTAAGTCAGAAAGAAAAGCACCAATACAGTATACTAATGCATATATATGGAATTTAGAAAGATTGTAATGATGACCCTATATGCGAGACAGCAAAAGAGACACAGATGTAAAGAACATACTTTTGGACTCTGTGGGAGAAGGCAAGGGTGGGATGATTTGAGAGAATAGCATTCAAACATGTATATCACCATATGTGAAACAGATTGCCAGTCCAGGTTTGATGCATGAGACAGGGTGCTCAGGGCCGCTGCACTGGGATGACCCTGAGGGGTAGGATGGGGAGGGAGGTGGGAGGGGGTTCAGGATGGGGAACACATGTACACCCGTGGCTGATTCATGTCAATGCATGGCAAAAACCACTACAATGTTGTAATTAGCCTCCAGTTAAAATAAGTAATTAATTTTAAAAAAGAATGTCTCCAGACTCTGACCTTCAAGTGCTCCCTGGATGGCAACACCCTCTCCCAGGGAAAAACAGGAGAACCAACAACAGTAGAGAGAATACTGGCCTGTAAGAGAAGCCAGGCCTTCACTCTCTCACCTCTCAGGATGGATAAGGCAAACCACCCTGAAGCTGACCACTGTTACACTGAATCAAGCAGAATCAGGAAGCTCTGCGTTCTCCACGGCATGTGCTGCTTTGTCATTTTCCCTTTCCACTAAATCTTTCTTAGCACATTCTAAGTTCAACCAACCAGTGTGATGTTGGCCATCCCAGCGCCTCCCCTCCTTGGAGGGGAGTTTTGCCTCCTCTCTCTAGGAAGCCCATGATGGCCGTGTGGATGCAAAGAAACTTTCTGAGGAAAATGACATTAGTCTCACAGCCTTAGATCTTAGGGGAAACTATACAGACTATTTTGTCTGTATTCCTATCAATCCAAAAGTGTTTCAATACAAGAATTACCAAAAATAAGGCAGGTAGTTGTCCTGTGGCTGCTGCTGATTCTCCCAGAGAAGCAGGTCTTCTCCGGACATGTCAAGACCACTTATGCACAGTGCCTGTGAGCACGGAGAGAAAGCCTGACATCACCAGCTCACCAGTGCCAAGAACTGACCCTAAGACAGGACAAGAGGGCCAGCCAGCAGAGAAAACACAGCACTGTTAACCGTGTCTGCTCTTCCAGGCAGATCTCATTCAAGAAATCGAGGAGCTGGCTGCAGTGAAGAGTGTGCATGTGCTAAGCCACTTACTCTGTGATCCCATGGTCTGTAGCCCACCAGGTTCCTCTGTCTATGGGATTCTCCAGGCAAGAACACTGGAGTCGGTGACCAGGCCCTTCTCCAGGGGCTCTTCCCAACCCAACCCAAGCGTCAGACCCAGGTCTCCCATTTTGCAGGCAGATTCTAGTAGTAAAGAGGATACCCCTTTCATTGGAGACTTAGTGTTTATGTGGTCCAACCATCTCTCTAGAAAGCCTATGCTGGATGATATTTTAAAATACCTGAACACACTTAATATTATCATCATATTATATGAATGATTAAATTCTGGAGTTCAGTTTAACGGTCATGCCATACCCAAGGTACAGGGTGGGTTGAAAAAAAAAGGGGGGGATATGTTGTCAACAGGCCTGGAGATTAACCATCATAGGGTATTTTTTTAAAAAAACAGGAGAAAATAACCAAAGTCACACAGCTCACCTGCTCAACGGGGGTCTAGGACCCAACTCATGTGCAGATAATGTGCTAGTCATCCTCTGGAAATTGTAAGCTGGACAGTACTTCAAACTTGGCCTAAATTCTGTGCAGATAAGTGTAATTAGAAAGGCAACGCAGCTTAGAAAACCTGCACATAAATGTGCAATAAAACAATCTCAGTGTTGAGTGACAAGGACATAGATATGGTTCAGCTATAATTCTAGTTTCTAGAGCCTTTGGGAAAATGGGTGCCTGCGGGCGGCACCATTAACTAAACCATGTGCTCTACTCTGAGTGTAAGACTTTATGTGCATACACACGTACTGCGTTAAGGTAAAAATACTCTTTCCAGAAAGGAAATCTGAGATAATAGTAAGTCATTTTATCCACTTATGCCAAATTTATGGAACCTATATGATTGTTTTTCCTTTAAACTACAGTGAATGTATGTATGTACTCAGCTGTGTCTGACTCTTTGCGACCCCTTGGAGTGTAGCCTGCCAGCCTCCTCTGTCCGTGGGATTCTCCAGGCAAGAATACTGGAGTGGGTTGCCATGCCCTCCTCCAGGGGATCTTCCTAACTCAGGGATCGAACCTGCATTTCGTACGTCTCCTGTACTGGCAGGCGGATTCTTTACCACTAGTGCCACCTGGGAAGCCGGTAAACTCTGATATCACACCATTATTAGGAACATGTCGATGGACGTGAGTTTGAGTGAACTTCTTATGCCAAATTTATGGAACCTATATGATTGTTTTTCCTTTAAACTACAGTGAATGTATGTATGTACTCAGCTGTGTCTGACTCTTTGCGACCCCTTGGAGTGTAGCCTGCCAGCCTCCTCTGTCCGTGGGATTCTCCAGGCAAGAATACTGGAGTGGGTTGCCATGCCCTCCTCCAGGGGATCTTCCTAACTCAGGGATCGAACCTGCATTTCATACGTCTCCTGTACTGGCAGGCGGATTCTTTACCACTAGTGCCACCTGGGAAGCCGGTAAACTCTGATATCACACCATTATTAGGAACATGTCGATGGACGTTGAGTTTGAGTGAACTCCAGGAGTTGATGATGGACAGGGAGGCCTGGCGAGCTGCAATTCATGGGGTCACAAGGAATTCGGACGCTACTGAGCGAATGAACTGAACTGAACTGAATCATTAAGTTACTGAATAATCACCAAGTGGGTTGACATTTTCGTTAAAGGAACAAGAGCAGATTATTATGCTTGTGACATTCATTTAATACATATATTTGACTGACCTTTCATGTGTGAAAGTCCACAACATTGTAAAATTTTGTTTATTTGGGAATTTCAGAAAAGGAAAACTAATGATGTTAAACTCCAAATACTTCCAAAATATGTGAGAAAACAGGAGGTGAGACAGTATGATATCAACGACATTAAAAACAAGTAACCAAAACTATATTTATTTCTGTTTTTAATGTTTAATTACTGTAGTGTCTGACTCTGTGACCCCATGGTCTGTAGCCTGCTAGGCTCCTCTATCCATGGGATTCTCCAGGCAAGAATACTGGAGTAGGTTGCCATGCCCTCTTCCAGGGGATCTTCCCAACCCAGGGATCGAACCCGTGTCTCATGTCTCCTGCATTGACAGCTGGGTTCTTTACCAGTAGTGCCACCTGGGAAGCCTGGAATCACCTGGAAGTCTTGTTAAAACACTGTTTCTGCAGCCCCAGTTTCTGACTCAGCAGGTCTGGAGTGGGGCCCAAGAACTTGCATTTCTAACGAGGTCCCTGGAGAGGCTGATCCTCCTGCTTTGGGGACCTCACTTTGAGAAGCTCTGAGACAGGGCATCTGAGCAGCTCGCCTCATAAAGAGGACCTCGGTGTGTAGGTGTGACCTCCACACGCGGTGAGGACTCAAGTGTTCTCTAAGTTCTAACCTCCGCAGAGCTGCGTCACTGGGAGCTCCTGATGCATGCTGACTCTCAGACCCGCCTCAGCTCTGCCAGCCCCAGTCTGTATGGAAGGAGTCCCCGGCTGACTCGTGTGATCGCTGGAGTGAGCCGTGTGCCATGTGAGCGCAGGATGACAGCACTAAAGGGAGGCTCTTTGCTGCTCTTGGTGAGGTCAGACTACCCTGAAGAACAGGGGGGCTGGCAGGGTGGCGAGTGGTAGCCAGGAGCACCCGGGCCTGTCTGACTGGCCCTCTGTCAGACAGCCTGGCAGAGGAGCCTGGAGGGCCCCTCGAGGGCCTTGCTGGTCCCATGCTCACGTCAGACCCTCCTTCAGTGCTGGCCCACCCCGCAAGTCCCGCTGAAGGAGCCAGAGCGTGGGGACCCCAGCTTTCTCTTGATGCCTCTGGGGTTGATTAAATCTCCCTGAAGACCTCACCACAGGCTTTTGAAGACTTTGCCCCACAGACTGTGCAATTCAGGTGGTAACCCTGCAGCTCACTCCAGCAAGGAGTGTCCACCACGAGGACCTTGCCTGACGTGACACCTATAGGACCATGGGAACCGGAGCCCTTGGCCCGACAACCTGCAGAGCACATCAGGAGACCTGTGGGACCCACGCTTTCCTCTCCTCCCCGGACACAGACAGAGCCCTGCCTGGCCCAGAGCACCGCGGGGAAGGAAGGCGTCCTGAGGCCTGGTCCTGCTGAGCCTCTGAACATCCACTTGCTCCAAACACCCCCTTTCTGAGGCCCCCTGACTATAGGACCCTGAGGAACCCAGCTCCTGGCTGATGGCCTCCTGAGGGCCCGGACAAAGCCCCAGGGTTCCAAGACAAAACTTGACATTTTGCAGGGGGAGGGGGATGTGCATCGGACCAAGACCCAAGCGTGGTCTCAGGGACACTTTTTCCCTTTTGTACTTTGTTTTGTTTCCAGAATTGAGACACTAAACCACTCTGACTCCTAGCTTCTGCTCTGAAAGACAAAAACCGTACCCTTGTTCCGCCAGTATGCTCTACGAGAAGCTCAAATTCTGTCAAGACAGGTCCTTTGGACGGGGCCGCAGGAGTTGGGAAACCCGAAGGGGTTCAGGACAGGCCTCGTGGACATCTGTGCACTTGGCCCCCGATGAGGGGACCACCGGGCCCCAACACACAGCTCTCTGGACCCAGCCACCAGACCCTGCTTTCCCAATGTACAGAAGGAGACTTTGGAAATCGTGCCTCTTTAAATCCTTCCTAGCTCTAGAATTCAATTAGTTCTGTTTCACCAAAATTAAGTGTCTGAGAAGCCATCAATAATTAAAATTGTGATTATCGCACTCGTGGCCGTGTTAGCGGGCACTCTGGGATCCAGAGGTGTGATCAGATTTTCCATAGCAGAATCC
>SJXQ01012660.1:327954-372680 GCA_006408695.1 Aepyceros melampus
GCAGAATCCCCTGCAGTATCTCCTGGGGGTGGCGGCGGGGGGAGGGGGGAGCGGGCTGGGGTCTGAGCATCATTAGCATCTTGACAGGAAGCTTGTGAAATCCAGAGGCCTCAGGACTCAGGGCGAGCTTCTCTGTTTGGGGAAGGGGCTCCGGGCTCCCACAGAGGAGACGGCCTGCTGCCCGGGTCGGTGCTGACATCAGCACGTCGCAGCTGCCCCACGGTCTGTCCGGTGGAGGCAGTGTGAACCCCTGAGGCTGGCCACGCTCCTGGCTGGTGACTCTGGAGCCCAGCGCCCTGCCGGCATCACACCTGCCCTGGGAATCCACCTCCTTGATGCTCCTAGTCCCCCAACCCCCAACCCCACTCGAGTGCCACCCTTCTCACGGACAAAGCCCTGAGCATCCAAGCTACTCCGTTCTCTCACCAAGCCCATGGCTTATTGAACCAGAAGGCCAGTATTTTACGCCCTTCAAAAACAAGACCAAATGCAGAATCACGTGGTGTCCAATGGCATTCTGCTATGTTCTTGGTATTATTTAGAAACTAAACATGATCTTAGGGGCTCAGTTTCTAAATAATAGAAATAATAATTCTAAATAATAGACCCGAGTTCGATCCCTGGGTCAGGAACATCCCCTGCAGAAGAGAATGGCAACCCACTCCAGTACTCTTGCCTGGAGAATTCCACGCACAGAGGAGCCTGGCGGGCTACTGTCCATGGGGTCAGAAAGAGTCAGACACGACTGATCAGCTAACACTTCCACTTTTAAACATGATCTTGTTTTCCATTCTCTTCGCATTTTGCATTCTCTCCAGACTCTGTTGCCTGTTTTCCCTCTTGCTCTTCCTCTGCCTCTTTTATGAAAGTAAAATCCCTGCCCCAACCTTCCACCAGACACTTTCTGTGTATGTATTGGATACGTTTGCAGCTTGCCAGTGCCTGTCTGTGGTTAATCACAAGATTTACCAAAGCACTATTTCATCACGTTCATCAGCGAAGGACAGTCACTCCCGCTGAGCGATAAAATCATCTTAATTACGACTGGTTAAGCATTCAGGCTTCCACCCAGGAAGCAGTCAGGATGTCTCACCTTGAGAAGCCAATGAGCCAGCTTTGAGTAAATGGATTGCCTGTGGTCTGAAGGCCCTGAAAGAGCTGTTGCTTCCTCATTACAAAGTAGAATGTGGAATAAAGGTGGCAGCTTGCAGCGTGCTGGCCGGAGTAGTTTTCGTTGCTGCTGTCTGATTTTGCTTTTGGAACATAGTTGACTCACAAGGCTGTGTCCGTCTCGGGTGTGCATCAGAGTCAGTTCAGCTACACACGCTCATGCCGTCGTCTCTCTGATTCTTCTTCCACACAGGTTATCACAGAACATCAAGCAGAGTTCTTGTGCCGGTCAACAGGTCCAGGCTGGAGAAAACTCGGGACTGAAGGCTTGAGGAAGCGTGAGTGGCCTCGCTCACCTGCCAGGAGCACACGGGGCAGAAGGCCATCCCTAGAGGCTTGTCTGCGCCCAGCAGAGGGCCTGGGGTGCTGCGACCCCCTCTGAAGACACAAAGACTGGCAACTCAGCTATTACAGCGCACTCGGAGAAAAATCCTCTGTGAAGCAGAACATCTAGTCTGTCTGTAACTTGCTGATGAGGTCACTTTGTTCCCTGGTGAACAATCACCTCCAAACCAAAACAGAGAAAAGAACAAAGGGTTGGGCCAGATCAGAGCGCAGGATGGAAAGCCAGGATGGCCCCCCCAACCCCCGGGGCTGTCAGATCTGAACCGGGAGGCGGGACTCGAGGTCCAGGTTTGGTTCCGCGCCCTGCGGCCCTGCTTCTGAGTGACCGCGTCCTCAGAACTCAGGGGTCTGGGGATGGTCTCTTAGGTCAGTTCCTGGTGATTAGGAAGGTCCCCGGGCCCACAGATGTGTTCTAGTAACCTTCTACAAGAACTGGGCTGATCTTCTCACCTAATCTGTGCACGGGACTGTGGGGTCAAGTTTACCTCCCCAGATGCCATGTCCCCCCAGCCCCTGGAGTATCTTCAGAGAAAGCTGTGTCAGAGTAACGCCCACACAAGAGCTCTCCGGAGTGGTAATGGTGATGCTGGCGGTGTTAATTCCTGAACTGGTGAATGTGACTGCTCCTCCATCAGTGGCCTGGAGCTCAGCTCAGAACAGATCTAAGCTTACATGATTTGGGCAGGCCCGGTAAAGACGGCAGTGGCCTGGAGCTCAGCACAGAACAGATCTAAGCTTACACGACTTTGGTAGCCGGAAGGCCCACACAGGAGCTGTCTCTGGCCATGTAAGGAGTTACCCCAGCACGGCGGCTCTCCTACTCTCTCACAATTGTCCTGAATGAGCGTCATGGAGCTGAGGGGAAGCCATCGGATGGCTGGTTCCCCCTTGGGGCGCTTTCCTTTCCAGGGGCCAGAGGCTGCCTGTGTCTCTGGTCCACAGCCTCTGACCCCATCTTCAGAGCAAGGACCACAGCATCTTCCAGACTCCCTCTCCATCTGGCCCCCCTACCACGACCCCTCCTCTGCCTCTGCCCCTCCCTTGCTCATTGACAAGGGCCCTTGAGGCTCCCTCTGGATCCCCATGACCATCCAGGATAATCTTCCCATTTAACATCGTCCATTTAATCACATATTTCCTTGCTTTCTTGCTTAGTCACTCAGTCATGTCCAACTCTATGACTCTGTGGACTGTAGCCTGCCATGCCCCTCTGCCCATGGGATTTCCCAGACAAGGAAGCTGGAGTGGGTTACCATTCCCTTCTCCAGGGGATCTTCCCGACCCAGGGATCAAACCTATGTCTCCTGGGTTGCAGGCAAATTCTTCACCACTGAGCCACTTGGGAAACCCAATAATCACCTACAAATACCTGTTTCCAGGGAAATCCCTACTCCCCATGCTGACAGCATTCTTGCTTGTTCTCCTTCCAAAATGCCTCCCAATTATCACAAGAGAGCTCCAGATTATCACAAGAGCTGCTGATGAACTTCCCAAACTCTATTCTCCCTCTTCCAAGTCCTCCACCCTCCTCCATATTCCCGCTTCCAAGTTCAAGTCTGACCCTGCGGGTAACTTGCACGGAGAGGAAGTCATGCCTCTGGGTTCCCCTGGCCCCAGTCACTCCATTATGCTCATTTTCCCTTATGTTTACATATATGTCTCTCCAATTAAATCATGAAGGGATCAACGGTAATTATGCTGAGCAACTTTGGCTCAGCTGCTCCTTTGGGAGAGACACTGGCTGAGCGTCACCAAGCGCAGGATCCTTGTTGGAACTCGGTGCCAAGAATCAGGCTCTGAAAAGTGACAGTCCCTTGTGGGTCATCTACACAGCTCCTGGTCCTCACCCCCGGGCCGCCCTCTCCCCCAGCACTGCCCTGCGGTCTCCTCTGCACCAGGACGTCCAGGGCCTTCTGTCCCCAAAGCCACCATCACTGGGTCTGCACACACCTTTTCTTACTTAAACCCTGAGTCATACCATCCTGATTGAAATACGGCCTCTAAAGATTTCTTTTCACTTTCATTTTAGTTGTGACTATTTAAATCACAAAATTTACATATTCTTGTGGTTTAAAAACAGTACAGGCATTTTAGAAGAATGGTCAAAACTTCCATCTACCTTTTCTTCATCTTTGTGACCCGACCCTGAAGATAATCACTGTGGTCTATTTGAGAATTTATCTTTCTACAACATTTCTACATATTTCCAACTCGAACATAGCTCCAAAATGCATTTCCAAGTATGCTGTTATGTTTATCTGTGCATCAATTTTAATACAGACAATCCAATATTAAGAGTTTTTCATTCAAGCTGTTTCCGATGTTTTGCTGTCACAAATAATGTTGCAATGATGGTCAGGGTGCCTGCATCTCTCTGGGCGCCTGCTACTTCTGCAGGAGACTCCTGAAAGCTCAGCTGATGGTTCAGAGAAGCAGAGGTTACAGAGTCCACAGAGTTAAATGAATCTTCTTAAAGACTGTCCCAGTTCCTACTCCCATAAACAATGTCTGTGTGTTTTCTTATATGCTTATCAATCTTATTTAAAATGCATTCCACTGTTTTTAAAATTTGCCTTGACCGGAGAGGTTGTGCAAGTGGTAAAGAACCTGCCTGCCAATGCAGGAGATATAAGAAATGAGGGTTCAATTCCTGGGTCGAGAAGATCCCCTGGAGGAGGGCATGGCAATCCACTGTAGTATTCTTGCTTGGAGACTCCCATGGACAGGGGAGCCTCATGGGTTCCTACGGTCTACAGGGTTGCAAAGAGTCAGACACAACTGAAGTGACTTAGCATGGAGAGGTTGTGCAGCTTTTCGAATGTTAAATGTCCATATAATTTCATTCTGTCCAAGAGAAGAAGTGGTAAAGGAAAGCTGGAGATCAAAATGTATCCAGTACCCAGGGCCCTGTGGGTACTGCTTTACACGCAGGTGGTCACATGCTTTACACGCAGGTGGTCAGTGACTAATGAGTCCTTTCACGAGAGGGCTCTCGGCTTGAGCTACACCCACGTCACCTGGAGGGGAAGTCAGGGCACCAGCGCCCAGCCTCATCTAGAGATGCTGCCCAGGAGACGGGGTGGAGTCTAGCAAGGTTCCCAGGAGGCTGCCTCTGCTGTTCCTGGGACCACCTTTGAGAACAGCTGCACTACAACAGATACAAGATTCAAACTAATTCCTTCGTTCGGCATGCATATTTTTTCTTTATGAGAGCTGGTACCTTCATGACAATAAAATCCAATAAGTACCTAAACCCAAAAGAAAACCCATCTGGTAGGTGAGAAGAGAGCCTCTGGGGTGTAAAATAAAACCAGACTTATTTATTACACCTTCACTGGGCATTTTCCACAAACCACAAATACTGTGCAAGTCGGAAAAACAATTTCTTCCTATTCATATATAAATATTGGGGGAAATGCAACATCAAATCAGCTTGGAAGGAGGGATTGAGACTCCAGCTGCCCTTTCTAGACCCTTTGGGGAGAAGTCACATTCAGTTTTGGGTTTTCTAGCTTATTTGTAAGTAACCTTCTCATTTATCTGATTCTTTCCTTCTTCACAGTTTTAAAGGAACAGAGGATTTGATCACAGATTTTGCCTCCCTATAGTATGTGTACATGTATCCATCTGTTTGCCTTTTCTACATGGCCATTCAAAACATTGTTGGAAATGCTATTTGATAGTTTTTGAAAAATTCATTTCTGCTTTTAAAAACTCCATGATTTTCAGTTTATCATTAAGATACTTAGTCTTAATAACAAAAACCCTTTACTGAGAACATAAAACATGGTGGTGTAAAAGTTTTTGAAAGAAGCATTCTTTTCTCAAAATTGTGCAGTCTATACAATTGGGGATTTTTCATTTTATTTTTACCAATTAGTAACCAACATGTCCTGAAATTTGACTGTAGAATGAACAATGCATTAAGTGCTTTGAAGAGGCACAAAAAAGTTTCTCTTTACACTTTACTTAAGCAAATAACCCATTAAAATATGAATTAGATAGAAAAGTCAACCATGGAACAAATAGGCATATTTTAACAGCAACCACAACAACCCACACATACAGAAAAGGAAAAAAGAGAAAAAAGCAACAGAAAGCAGAAGTGATCAAGCAAGACCATCTCCGTATGTTAAATCTACTCTGTTTCCATATTAATATCAAGACATAAAGAAAAGAAGTAAATGTAAAAACAAGAAGAAAAGAACATTAAAATTCAAATATGCATAAAAGCTCTGAGTACACCTGAAATCTATAACTTCTTTTGGAGACACTCAGGGTGGGTCCGTAATCTGTTAAGACTCTAAGACACTGGAGCAGAGACACTGAGTTAGAATATGCATATATTTATAATATAGAGTGTACCTTACATCCTGATCCCTCAAAAATACCTTTTCTTGAGGCAACCATGGAAAATTAATAAATTAGAGTGAAAATGATGGAAATTTTTGATCCAGAGGTACATATTTACTCAAAATAATACTGCAATACTAAAATGGAAAGGCACAAGTCAGAAACAATGGTCTATATTTAAAGGGAGTAATTATGGACCAGGGTCAAGCTCCTCAAAATTGAACCATGCTACTCGCCCAGAGACACTTAGAAAAAATTGAACAGTAAGAGCCAGACTTACAGAAAATCTCTAAAGTCAAATATCTGAAGAGAACTTATTTCCAGAGTAAAGAAAGAAACTTCTAAGTTAATAACGTGAAAGACAGCAACCCAGTATTTCAGTTCAATCAGGTCAGTTCAGTCACTCAGTCGTGTCTGACTCTTGGCGACCCCATGAATCGCAGCACGCCAGGCCTCCCTGTCCATCACCAACTCCCGGAGTTCACTCAGACTCACGCCCATCGAGTCCGTGATGCCATCCAGCTATCTCATCCTCTGTCATCCCCTTCCCCTCCTGCCCCCAATCCCTCTCAGCATCAGGGTCTTTTCCAATGAGTCAACTCTTCGCATCAGGTGGCCAAAGTATTGGAGTTTCAGCTTCAGCATCAGGCCTTCCAGTGTACACCCAAGACTGATCTCCTTTAAGATGGACTGGTTAGATCTCCTTGCAGTCCAAGGGGCTCTCAAGAGTTTTCTCCAACACCACACTTCAAAAGCATCAATTCTTCGGTGCTCAGCTTTCTCCATCACTTGACTAGACAGACTTTGTTGGCAAAGTAATGTCTCTGCTTTTGAATATGCTATCTAGGTTGGTCATAACTTTCCTTCCAAGGAGTAAATGTCATTTAACTTCATGGCTTCAGTCACCATCTGCAGTGATTTTTGGAGCCCAAAAATAAAAAGTCTGACACTGTTTCTGTTGTTTCCCCATCTATTTCCCATGAAGTGATGGGGCCAGATGCCATGATCTTCGTTTTCTGAATATTGAGCTTTTAGGCCAACTTTTTCACTCTTCTTCTTCACTTTCATCAAGAGGCTTTTTAGTTCCTCTTCACTTTCTGCCATAAGGGTGGTGTCATCTGCATATCTGAGGTTATTCATATTTCTCCCAGCAATCTTGTTTCCAGATTATACTTCTTCCAGCTCAGCATTTCTCATGATGTACTCTGCATATAAGTTAAATAAGCAGGGTGACAATATACAGCCTTGACGTACTCCTTTTCCTATTTGGAACCAGTCTGTTGTTCCATGTCCAGTTCTAACTGTTGCTTCCTGACCTGCATACAGGTTTCTCAAGAGGCAGGTCAGGTGGTCTGGTATTCCCATCTCTTTCAGAATTTTCCACAGTTTATTGTGATCCACACAGTCAAAGGCTTTGGCATAGTCAATAAAGCAGAAATAGGTGTTTTTCTGGAACTCTCTTGTTTTTTTGATGATCCAGCAGATGCTGGCAATTTGATCTCTGGTTCCTCTGCCTTTTCCAAAACCAGGTTGAACATCTGGAAGTTCACGGTTCATGAGTTGCTGAACCCAGTATTTAAAAATGGACATTTCACCAAGGAAGATACATAGATGACCAAAAAGATAAAATGAGAGCATGCCAACATCAAGCAAGCTAAGTCGTTTCAGTCATGTCCGACTCTGCGACCCCATGGACTGTAGTCCGCCAGGCTCCTCTGTCCATGGGATTCTCCAGGCAAGAACACTGGAGTGGGTCGCCATGCCCTCCTCCAGGGGATCTTCCTGACCCAAGGAATCGAACCTGCATCTCCTGCATTGACAAGCAGGTTCTTTACCATAATACCACCTGGGAAGGCCTCCAACATCAGTAATCCATAGGCAAACACAGATTAAAACTATGAGACACCACCGATTAGCTGCTAAGAAAAATTGCTGACAAGTCCAGTCCTGGAGAAGATGCTGAGCCAGGTTTCTCATACACTGCTGCCAAGGATGCGGCCTCCACAGCCTCTGTGTCGAGCAGCCAGCAATTCCTTACACATTACACACACTCATCATGCCCAGGAGGCCCTTTGTAGGCATTTACACACATGAAATAAAAACAAGTGCTCACGCAGACACCTGGACGTATGTTTACAATTTCACAATTTCCAAGCACTGGAAAGAGTCTCAGATTCTTCACCTGGGGAAGAGAGAAGTATTCTGCGGTGTGGTTCCCCAGAACCGGCACCTCCTGGGGAGCAGGGGTCAACCACACATGGCCAAGCCTCTGCCTGTCACACCAGCTGAAAGGGGTCTGGAGGACCGCACATCCTGAAGGGCAGAACGACAGGGACAAAGAACAGACCAGGGCTGCCCGGGTTCCAGGGAGAGAGTGAGTGAAGGGCTGGCAGGGGTCTTCCCCACCACAGCTCTGTCTGGGGGTGCTGCAACCACTCCCCCAGTTTCTTAGTTAAAATCCCTCCTTCAAGTTCGAGGAAGGGAAAGCTCGATCATTCAGCCAGTCTCTCAAGTCAGCCACCAGAGTCAGCCCCAAGGTGGCAACTGCCCAGCCTGGTTAACACAAAGAACGTGCAGAAGGGCAGCTCACGCAGAATGTGCAGAGCAGCGCTGAGGAAGCAGTGAGATACTCAGCAGATGCCCCTCGAGATGCCAGAGAAAAATAACCAAGGAAGTCACAATTCGTATTGCAAAAGAAATTTAAAAATCAAAGAAACTACCATGAGATACAAGCAAGACAAAACAGAAAAGACAATCTGTTGACTGCAAATCAATATGAATTAGTCATATTACATTTTGAACTAAAAATCTCGATATGACAAAGATAATCTTCAGTGAAAAGCAAACATGTAGAAATTCCACAAGATACATGTACCCAGGGCTCTCAAAACACATAGCTAGTACAGCCGATATTTTATGGTAACTATAAAAAGAGTATAGTCTATAAAATGATGGCTCACTATGCTGTACACCAGAAACTAATGCAATATCGTAAATCAACCAGACCTCAATTAAAAAAAAAAAAACTCACAAAGCTAAAGTAAAAGACATATGGAGTTTAAAACTGAAAGAGGCAAGTTAAACCACTAAGTGCAAACCAATAGGAAGGAATTTTGAACATTAATATCAGAAACCATCTCTCAGGCCATACAGAAAATCTCAACAAACTCTGAAAATGAGAAATTGTATAAGCTATGTTTTTCTAGCCACACTGCAGCAAGATTAAGAATTTATAACAAAAACACAAAAGGAGAGAAATCTCCACAGTCTTAAGTTCTAAAAACAGCAGACTATTGATCTGACACTAACAATAATTAATATCAACTAATAAAATACAGAAGCAAATATAAAAAGAAAAAAACACAAAATTTAATATGCATAAATATAGGCCCTATTGCTTCTATATTCATCATAAAGTGAAACATTTTGGTCAAAGTTTTAGTTTTAGAGCACTTCACTGTGTTTTTGTTTAAGAAAGAAAAGAAATCTAGTTATGAGACAATTGGTTGCATTAATTACAGTGCGTACGTGCTAAGTCAGCTCAGTCATGTCCGATTCTTTGTGACTCCATGGATTGTAGCCCACCAGGCTCCTCTGTCCATGAGATTCTCCAGGCAAGAATGCTGGAGTGGGTTGCCATGACCTCCTTCAGGGAATCTCTTCAATTCAGGGATCGAACCCAAGTCTCCTGAGTCTCCTGCACTGGCAGGGAGATTCTTTCCCACTAGTGCCACCTGATACTACAATTAAGCAGTTTCTGATTTTTCTTAAGGGCTTCCCTGGTGGCTCAGAGGTTAAAACATCTACTTCTAATACAGGAGACCTGGGTTCGATCCCTGGGTCGGGAAGATCTCCTGGAGAAGGAAATGGCAACCCACTCCAGTATTCTTGCCTGGAGAATCCCATGGAGGAGGAGCCTGGTGAGCTACAGTCCATAGGGTCGCAAAGAATTGGACACGACTTGAGCATTCCTGCCTATAATAGTCTTACTCCTATAATCAAATGAAAGCCATTGATATATTTTATTGTCACCAGAAATAATCACAGGAGAAAATAATATGATAGAGTTCTCAGCACATAGAATAGAATGAACTCTATTTGAATTGCATATTTTCTTATTCATCCAACTATTGAAATCTTTGAAAGTGAAAGTCATTTACATTGAATGATGTTTTGATGTAATAAGACTTACATTTCCAAATATAGTCTCTAAGCTAAAAATACTCCTGGGAACAAACAAAGCAATATTGCATCTAATCTGAAAGTGACGTGTCTTTAGACGTGGAAGAATCCTTTACTCTCAGGAATAAGCAGAGGTTAGTCCAAAGCATCGTTTACCAATGAAGCCTTGCTAGGGGCTAGTTACCCAAAATGGTAAGACCTGTTTGTGCTGGCATAGGAGGAGGGTTCTGTGGTTGCATGGCTGGAAGACACGGAATCACACTCAGTTTATAACAGTGTCTGAGGATGCTAACAGATTAATAACACAGCCTGCACCTCCAGGAGAGAGGGTGCCGATTTCAGGTGCCCACAAAGCTTTTAGGATTTGCTTGATTTTTGTTTTGTCTTTTGTTTTTAATCCTGGACCCATTTTTTTTCCTGGACCCATTTTTTTATACTGGACCCATTTTTTAGGGTGTATCTCTCACAGTCAGCATCCTGGCAAACATGCTTTGGCAAACTCAGCCCTAAACAAACAGCGTAGGCTTCTGAAAATGCAAGAGTTTCTGGCAAGTTGACCACAATAAGTGGCTTTCTGGGCATTACAAACTCCATGTCCCCAGCCTCCCATAATCACATCCACAAACCTGATGCAAGCAATGTAAGAGCACCCAGAGCAAGCCAGCCCTGTATCGAGCTCCCCGGCTGGACTGGAGCCCAGGACCTTGGCAAGGAAGCTGAGGAAAGCCTGTGATCACATCCAGAGACATGGTTTTGACTCGGACAAAGCCTCTTCTCCCAGAGTCTCCACGCCCCTGGTGAGCACCACAGGTGAGTCCCCGCTCACACCTGCTTCATGACTCTCCCTTAGTGTGGGCCTGGTACCTGAGCACTTCATGGGAATCCATCCACACCAGGGGTCAGCAAGCGATCTCTGCAGAGAGTCAAACAGTGCACAGTTCAGGCTTCGCAGGGCCCAGCTCTCCGTGATGTGGCTCAACCCTGCCACGTGGCCCTGAGGCACTACACACAACGGGCAGAGGCCCGGGGCCCAGTCACACTGGCTTAGGGACACTGAGACTTGGATTTCATATCATTCCCTTGTGTCACAAAAGGTTCTTCTGGCGAAGTGTTCTGGGCAGGAGATTAGGAAATATGCAATTCCCTCCGAGGACTGCAGACATGGCCAAATTCTCCCTGAGCTCACAGCAGCTGTCCCTTGGATGGTCTTTCCTCTGAGGGGGACTGAGACCAAGCCTGCTTTATGCATTACAGAGACACCTTTCTGACTGCCTTCAATTTTCATAAATAGTATCTGCCAACAATGGGCGACTTTGCCAAATAAACCTCTTCCATTCCTATGTACATGAGACAGTCAGAGCTGCACTCAGAGCAGTTGTTGCTATTCAGTCATTTAATCACGTGAGACTCTGCAAGCCCATGGACTGCAGCACGCCAGGCTTCCCTGTCCTTCACCATCTCCCGGAGCTTGCTCAGACTCCCGTGCATGGAGTCAGTGATGCCATCCAGCCATCTCATCCTCTGCCAGAACACTTACCCAGAAGAAGAATCTTTTGTGACGAATGGGAATGAATCAATTCTTTGGCACTCAACCTTCTTTATGGTCCAACTCTCACATCCATACATGCCTCAGGGCGTACGGGCCTCTTTTATCTTTGTTTTGTGTTCACTTTGCTTCACAGATACACAGTCAGTGATGACCAGCCCACGCGTTCATCTGCGCACTGTAGCTCATCTCCTGCCTGGACAGGACACTTCTGGTCCAGATATGATGTTTGGGGTGGTTTCCAAACTCCCTCTGCCTTATAGTGTTTCATGAATGTATTTGTTTAGCTTCCTAAGGTCTTGATATTTATTTCCTGAGGTTGAAATGAAAAACAAAAAGCAGCATTTTCAGAGAGAGAAAAGATACTTCTTACATATCGCCACTTATTTTTAGAAAGCGGACTCTAAATAGCCACAAAGACACAGGACTAGAGAACAGTGTTCTGCACCTACTGCCAAGAAGACATTCAGTAAGGACACAAATGATTTTTTTTAAAAATCCCAGAAAATTAAAACACTCTAAAAATCTGCTGGGGAAAAATTGATACTTTGCTCACAAATACTTTTATAATTGGGTTTCACTTGGGTTATTATATTATTGTCCATAAAACAGAGCTGATATGTGACAATAGGCAAAAGTCCCGAGGAATATTGGACACAGTAAAGTAATACCCAAAGCAATTGTGAAAACTTCAAATGGAAAAAAGAATTGTAAACTATATTAGAATTTCACAATTATGCAAACTAACATGTCCAAGGGAGTTTGGCCACCGTTTGCTTGCATTTTTACTTAGTTTTTACTCATAAAGTAATCAGGTGGGTGTGTGCCTTATGGGTACAAGCAGTAAGTTCTTAAATGAGTAAGCGAATGATTTAAAAAATACAGATACTAGCCAGAGGTGGTATTAAATTAACAAAACAACAAAATCTAATAATCCTGAGTGCCACAAGGAGGCCATTTGGAAGCCCAGGTACAGCTCATTGCCTTGGTAGAAATCAGGTCTTTCCTTGTGTCTGGGACTATTGAATAAAGATTACATGTTATTGAGGCTTTCCTGGTGTTTCAGTGGTAAAGAATCCGCCTGCCAATGTAAGAGACATGGGTTTATCCCTGGTCCTGGAAGATCCCACATGCCTTAGAGCAACTAAGCCCCTGTGCTCAAATTACTGGGCCTGTGCTCTAGAGCTCATGGGCCTCAACCTCAATCCCTGAAGCCTGGACCCCCAAGAGGCTGTGCTCCAGAACCCGAGATGTCACAGCCCTGAGACGCCCTCGGACCACAACTAGGGAGCTGCCCCTGCTCGCCCCAACTAGAGAAAAGCCCTCAAAGACTCCACAGCCAAATACAATACTAATCAACTAATTTTAAAAAGATTACATGTTATTAGAGCAAAATTAAACGTTCAAGTACTTTTTCCCAAAACAATACAGCAATACTCAGGGCACTCCTATTCTGAGAATTACGGTGCCATTGCCATGAAGCCCCCAGTGTTGAAGCTGGAGAGAAGCTTGGAATAATAACCCCCTTCTTTAAGTGAAGCCCACAGCTGCCCTGTGTCCAGCCCCGTCGCAGGGGAGCCGGCCACAGGAGGGACCAACGGCCCTGCCCTCCCGCCACCCAGCACTCTCCTTTCATCCGGATCCCCAGGAAGGACCAACACCTCAAGAGCAGCGATTTCTCTGGACTGCCCAGGAACAAGAGGGCACTTTAGCTGTGGCCCAGCAACAGGTCCAGACACAGGAAGCTCTTACAGAACCATCTGCCCATCAGGATTTTCTAAACAATACTTGGTGAAGCCTCTGGCAGAGAACTGGGTTCTTGAGCAGTAAAATGAGTTGAGCAAAACTGGTCATGCTGGCCCAGCAGATGGGGAGGAGGGAGGAGGTCCTCCCGCTCGCTCTGTCCCCGTCCCCCTGTGCCTCTCTACAGTCAGCCGTTTGTCCTGCCCTGCGGTTCCAGGGAATTGTAGTTCTCACTGCCAGGACACCCTGTGCACATGCCCTGGGCGATGCCATGGGCAGAGAGCTGGAGCTGCAGACCTGTCTGGTCAGAGACACAGGGCATCCCGTCAGCCAGCTGCCTTGGGAGCCTCACCGCAACACAAGCAGATTCTGGAGCATTTAAGACTACCTGCAGAAAGTTCCCAGAACTAGGTGGTGAAGGGAATCTAGTTAGAAAATCAGGAAGGGAGGGAGAGGGAGAGGAAGGGAAGGAAAGAGGAAGGGAAGGGAAGAGACCAGGGAGGGAGGAAAGAATGAAGAGGAGGGAGAGAGCACCTAAGAACTGATGCTTCTGAACTGTGGTGCTGAAGAAGACTCTTGAGAGTCCCTTGGACAGCAAGGAGATCAAGTCAGTCAATCCTAAAGGAAATCAACCCTGAATATTCACCGGAAGGACTGATGCTGAAGCTGAAACTCCATTACTTTGGCCACCTAATGCGAAGAACCAACTCACTCGGAAAGAACCGATGCTGGGAAAGATTGACGGCAGGAGGAGAAGGGGGTGACAGAGGATGAGATGTCGGGTGGGATCATTGACTCAACGGACATGAGTTTGAGCAAACTCTGGGAGTTGGTGATGGACAGGGAAGCCTGGTGTGCTGCAGGCCATTGGGCTGCAAAGAGTCAGACATGATTGAGAGACTAAACAACAACAAGCCCTTCTGAAAGGGTACAGATGGCTTCAGAGTTTCGGTTGAAGACAAGAGAACCTTGATACTTTGATATTACACATCTTCCCAGGTGCCGCAGCCTGGGTCTCTATGGAGACCACGGAGGATGGCAACATGCCTCCAACCTTTCCCTCAGACGGTCTCTGTTTCATGAGGCAAAACCTGGATGCTGCAGTGAATGAAAGCCTGTGGACATTACGCTGCTCGTCAATACAGCTGTTTTTAGATGGTGAGTATTCCTCAGAAACTGGAGGGACAGCAGATGCCTATTAGCTTTTGGCAGAATTTCAAACTTCCAGCTTTTTCTGTGAAGCTAGTTATTTTACAGGAAAAATGAAGAAATCACTATCAGAATGAACTCTCAACCCAGGAATTCTCCTTTCTAAGCTGTCCAATTTACCTGATTTAATGCAATATACTACACGGCAGATAACTGAAAATACTTAAATAAGTCATCCAAAAACTAGGATTATCTAGTCAAAGAGGTTTAAATGACCCACCAGCTCTATTCATGGTTTTGGTTATATGAAAAGAAAAGCCAATGTCGCAACAAAGAAGAATTAATTGAAGGTAAATATGCTGTCAATTTGGAAAGTAATTTTTCCTTCCACTAGTTCAATCCCCTGGTCAGGAAGATCCTCTGGAGAAGGGAATGGCAACCCTACTCCAGTATTCTTGCCTGGAGAATCCCATGGACAGAGACCGTTGGGTTGCAGGCTACAGTCTGCAGGCTACAGACTGACTGGCAGGCTACAGTCCAAAAGAGTTGGGCATGACTGAGCCCCTGAATAGCAACAGCAGCAGTAGACTCTGGTAAACTGACTTTCACCCAAAAAAGTTCTATGGAAAAACCAGGCAGAATAGAGCAACCCTTGTTCTGTTGACAGTTGTAAGCCTATGTATACCTAGACAGTGTTCTTAACTTCTGAGCTCAATTTCCTTCATCTTAAAACAAGAAAGGCTTTAGCAGGATGATCCCTGGAGTCTTATCTTGTCTAATCTTTCATGATTTTTCCCAACATTTTCTCATTGTTTTTATTTCTTCAAGGGAATCAAGTATCTACAATGAGCATTATCTGATGTAAAAATAGAAAGGGTCTCACTCTGTTGTCATGAAAACCATGCCAGGGAACATTTTTATATCTCAGAAAAAGTTTTTGATTGAAAGGCTTGGATGGAGGCTTTCAGTTTCACCAAAAGCGATGCTGTTTGGACATCGCTGGAGCAATTTCAGGGGAAATTGGCTCCTGGCGACAGCTCTCCCCTCAGGGTCCTTCACCAAGTCAGGGACCTGCAACAATCAGGCTTGCGTCCTGGAGGGCACGGATGCTCCAGCTCTGCACGTCGCTGAGCTGGACCAGGTCAACCTATCACATGGGAAGTGATGAGGGGAGAGCAGTCATTTGTCCCTATTTTTCAGAAACACATCTTCAGCTTACTCACACCGTGTAATTAATGGGATTATATTAGCATCATACACAATACTGAATAAGCCCCACAAAACTTTAAAGTTTTCAAGAATTACTTTTCAGGTTTTCCTGGTGGCTCAGACAGTTTTAAAAAAAACTGCCTGCAATGTGGGAGACCTAGGTTCAGTCCTGGGGTTGGGAAGATCTCTTGGAGAAGGGAATGGCTACCCACTCCAGTACTCTTGCCTGGAGAATTCCATGGACAGAGGAGCTGAGTGGGCTACAGTGCATTGGGTCACATTGAGTCAGATACAATTGAGCAACTAACACACACAACAACTGGAAGAGGGAAAATTAACACAAATTCACACAAATTCAAACATTTGCCAATTTAATTTAAAAAGTCTTTCCAAACACTCTACTTGGAATTAGAAAATTCAATTAACCTCACAAAAAAAAGCAACCTCAAGAGCCAAAGTAGAACAGAGAAGCAAATGACTTCATTTCGACCAATTCTCAGGGCTGTGAGTGGACGTGGTGAGACCGTCCAGATGCTTGCCAGACCCCGCAGCACTACCCACCTGCTTCTGGGAGGGTGCTGTGTGTGTTTGCTCACATGTCAATTTCTATCACAAGGATATACACCCGGGGGTTCTACTTTTCTTCATCTCTTTCATGCCCATCACTGCTTCTGGCACATAGAGTGTCCAAAACACGTTGAACAGATAAATGAAGGGAAAGCATTAGAAAACACTCCAGAGGAAATGACATAGAGGCTGTGCCAAGAATGGTTTTCTTGTTGCAAAGAAGCAGAATTGTAGCTGTAACGTTCCCCTGAGTGCACAGAGGAGTCTGGTGGGCATAACAGCTGAAAACATGCTCGCCAGCTGGAGAGGTGCCCTGTGGGCTGGAGTACCGCAGGCGAGCCACAGTCACAGCACATTCAGGGGTCACATTCAGGTTCCCAGTCATTTCTGTCGGTTCTCGGTGATTCCTTCTCTAAAACTCCTTAACTCCAGGGAGGCCACTGAGAGGAAAGGACACAAATGATTAAGTATTTGGAGAGCTGATGAAGTCAAACAAATGCATACAAAAGGTTAACTGGAATTCAAAACCATTTCTAAATGCCTAACGTGGCACTCCCTCCTTGAGACTGAAGGCCCAGCAAGGGGCACACTGTTGAAATGAAAGCACTGGAGACGTTTGACAGAGAGGCAGGGTCCCTAGGTGTGTTACTTGCCCTGACTAATCAGAATTTCATAGTATTTTTCTGTTCATCCAAGCCTTCATTCTCCAGATAGTATGATCTGATTGTACACAGTAGAGTATGGCTATCTCAATGCGGAAAACAGTATGGAGTTTCTTCAGAAAACTAAAAACAAGATCCAACAATCCCACTCCTGGGCGTATATCCAGTGTGGTGTGTGTGGGGGGTGTGTGTGGTGTATGCGTGTGTGGTATGTGATTGAAGCATGCAGAGTTGGGCAATGAGAGGAAGTGTGTTGCCCCTGTGAACACTTACTGAGCCCCATGAAATTGCAAAAATCAAGAAGACAGGTTTGTGCCCTAAAAGAATTCAGACGTGAATTACAGGTTTCCTGCCTCAGGGTGTACAAGCGTCACCACAGCTGTGATGATGGAGACACGGACAGGGGCAGTAGCTAACCTTCGAGGCATTCGTCACGGGCAGCATGCTCTGCGATGTCCTCTGGCCCCTGTGAGCCTCGTGGCCTCCCCCGAGAAGGCCTCGTGGTCGCCGTCTGCATTGTGCTGTGCTGCCTGTCCTGCAGAAGAGGGTCAAGTGGACGCTGTGCACGTTGCAACGTCCAGGTCAGCAGGACTGAAGGCCAGCCCAGCCCCACGCCCTGCTCTTACTGTGCACGTTGCAACGTCCAGGTCAGCAGGACTGAAGGCCAGCCCAGCCTCACGCCCTGCTCTTACTGTGCACGTATTAAATGTTACCACGGGTGAACGTCAGAATAAAGTCAGAGACAGAGGAGACCTTGAATGTGCGCTTGACGTGATGAAATGTTATGAACCACGTGTGCAAGGCTTCTGACTTGTTTTGAAATCATTTTTTCAAAAATAGCTAAAAATGTCTAGTGACAATCAAGGAAAGAACAGAACAAGAAAAAGAACATTAAACAAACAAAAAACCAGATGAGTTTCTATGGTCTTTCCCTGCAGAATGTCCTTCACAGGAAATTGCATTTTAAGATCTTCTCAGGCAGAGAGACCCCTTTTGCAAAGTGCAGGGCTTTGTTGGGGTGGACAACGGGTGTTACTCTAAGGACAGCGTCCACCTATGGTGAGTTCCTGCCGGGGTCATATGCCCACTCACGCTTTCAGGCAGCAGAGCTGTCCACCTCTTTCTGGCTTAATGCCGGGCTCCTGCAGGCCAGCTCTTCCCCATCACCTCCTCCCTGTGAATCCCCAGCTCAGAGCATCCACTCCTGCCACTTTCCCCTCCGTGTTCCACCCACGCCTGCTGGGACCCCATCCTGTTCCCCTCCTCTTGTTTGTAGAAAAGCCTTAGTGTCTGAGGCCTTCCCTGAGTTCCAAAGAGCAAATTTAATCAAGTAAGAAAATGCAGAAACAAAGGAAAGCAGCCAAGCAAGATAAAGTAATAACAGTTTAGCCCGAAAACAAAGCCAAGGGCTTTTAGTTCCTCCTCAAGGGCTGTGGACATTATCCTGAGCCATGTCCTTGAGCTGTTTTATAGACAGTAAAACCTCCAGCAGGTGGAAAAAATAACTGCCTCTGACCACCAGCACGTGGACCCCAGACCATTTGGAACCAGAGGATTGATGACAGATTCTGGACACACTACCCTGTTACCTCCCCATCAATCAGGGAATTGTGTGTGAGCTGCTCAGTCACTCTGCAACCAACCGACCCCTTCAGTCAAGGCCATCAGGGAGTTCAGATCTTTTGAACATGTGTTGCCCATTTTCCTTGCTTGGTGACTTGTAATAAATACTATGTGTGTGTGCTAAGTCACTTCAGTGTCCGACCAGGCTCCTCTGACCATGGGATTCTCCAGGCAAGAATAACTGGAGAGGGTTGCCATGCCCTCCTCCGGGGGATCTTCCCAACCCAGGAATGCAACCCGAGTCTCTTAAGTCTCCTCCACTGACAGGTGGGTTCTTTACCACCAGTGCCACCTGGGAAGCCCAATAAATACTGTACTTTTCTTAATAACAACCTGGTGTCTCTATAGACTGGCTCTGCTGTTGGAACCCAAGTTTGGTCAACAACACACTGAACCTCTTTTGGAAAGAATGGTCAAAATTAATAGTGTCACACCTCTAGAATTCAGAAAAAGCAAGAAGATAGATTCTCTTTGAGAGGCTTCAGAGAGAAATGCCGCCCCACTGACACTTTGGTTTTAGTCCAGTGAAAGCTGTATAGGGCTTCTGACCTACAGAACAGTAAGATAATATATCTATATTGCTCGAGCTGCTAAGTACTTGGAAATGTGATACATCAGCAAGTGAATTCCAATACACGCACGTGTGTAGGCTGCTATCGTTGTTTCTAGCAAATAGAAGGGAGGTGTGGAGGGTCGCGAACAGGGTTTGTCTCCTCAAATGCAGTGAACATGGGACCCAGAAAACTGAGGCATTTTGAAAGCTGAACTTGGAAACAGTAATATGATAAATTGTAGTTCGGCTTCACTGAGAAATATATTAACAGTGTCACGTTGTTGTCTTCTATTCTTTTTCTGAAGTTGGATATTTTCACTCCCCGCTGAAGCTACTCTGACTAATCTCACTGACACGTCCTCAGTGGAAAACCCGAGAGCCACTTCGAGAGCTGGGTTTTATGTAACTTTTTTTGCACCACAACTGGGGGTTTTCTCTCCACCTTTTAGAAACTGTTTTATCTGTGACCTTTTCCTCTGATCCTCCTCACGGCCTGGCCCTCCTTTACAAAGGTCCCACGGGGCCACCTCCTCCCAGCCTGCCCTCCACAGGGTGGCCTCATGGATATTTATCCATGATCTTCTGGGTCTCTCATCAAACCCGCCAGTGATGACTCCTGAGTCCAGGTTCCTACCCAGACCCTCTCCCTGAACTCCAGGCCTGTGCTTGTCAGCAGGCAGCCTGCAGGGATCAGAAGTGCTTTCACACTAATGACTAGGACGGAATCTGCCTTTTTCAGTGTATTGATGTTTGTGCTGATGGAATGCCAGGATGGCAGGTGAAACCACAGGCTCCCAGCACCAATAATGGCCATGACATCCAGCCCCACTGGGGCCTCCAGGGAAAAGGAATGTAACACAAGCTCACTCCCCTCACGACAGTATACATATCTATACATGCATTCATTTTTTTTTTTTACAAACGTGGTTATCTGGGTTAAAACATGCAATGAGTTAATTACTATTATTTTAATAAACTGATATAGATATTTAAAATTTTCTGTTTTAATTTCCAGTGCTGTAAACATGGATGGATACAGTCCACAGAATGAAAAGCTCTCTGGGCCCTCACTGAGGTGAGAGAGCCACCTGTTCAAGGTCACGTCCACGCTGCCCTGATGCATTGCAGGCTGCCTAGAGGTCCAGTTATCTGTCAGTACATTAGAGCTGTTCATGAAGCCTGGAAATCCCCTGCTCGAATGTGTTTCCCTCATCACACAATCATGCATGCCTTCAGCATCCCCCAAATGAACTATTGGACTGCAAGGAGACCAAAGCATTCAATCCTCTGTGTGTGTGTGTGTGTGTGTGTGTGTAATAGAGTTTTATTAAAGTATAAAAGGTATAGAGAAAGCTTCTGACATAGACATCAGAAGGGGGAGAAAGAATACCCCAAACCATTCAATCCTAAAGGAAATAAACCCTGGATATTCATTGGAAGGACTAATACTGAAGCTGAAACTCCAAGACTTTGGCCACCTGATGTGAGGAGCTGACTCACTGGAGAAGACCCTGATGCTGAGAAAGATTGAGGGCAGGAGGAGAAGGGGGCGACAGAGGACGAGATGGATGGATGGCATCATCGACTCAATGGACATGAGTTTGAGCAAACTCTGGGAGATAGCGAAGGACAGGGCTGACGGGCGTGCTGCAGTCCATGGGGTCGCAGAGTCGGGACGCCACTCAACAACTGGGCGACTAAAACACCACCGTGTTAGACGCAAACACTGTTCACAACCATTTGTGCGTTAACTGAATGAGAAGATCAATATCTGCGTTTGGATCACAAACTATGATTGATTAAGGTAATTTAATCTTTCTGAATTCATGATTAAGAAACACTTTCTAGTAAAACAGACAAACGACAATACATTATACATTCAGTACCAATCACTGCAGCATATTCATATGTTTGGCGATTATTCAAACAGTGTAACTTAAGACTATGATTCTTCATCTGCCAATATTCTATGTTAGAGTGTAGTCTCTCTAGAAACAAATTCTTAGAATTTTATTCATTTTCTTTCCACGTCTCTGAAAGAGGTAATTTCTTAAGAGACAGTCTTCAAGAATTATGTCTGGGTGAGTACTCTTGCCTGGAAAATCCATGGACCATGGACAGAGGAGCCTGGTTGGCTGCAGTCCATGGGGTCGCAAAGGGTCAGACATGACTGAGCACTGAGCGACTTCACTTTCACTTTTCACTTTTCATGCATTGGAGAAGGAAATGGCAACCCACTCCAGTGTTCTTGCCTGGAGAATCCCAGGAACAGGGAAGCCTGGTGGGCTGCCATCTATGGGGTCGCACAGAGTCGGACATGACTGAAGCGACTTAGCAGCAGCAGCAAGAGATTCTGATCTCCATGCTGTGATTAAGTTAGTGTCTTCAAGAATTATGTCTGGGTGAGTACTCTTGCCTGGAAAATCCATGGACCATGGACAGAGGAGCCTGGTTGGCTGCAGTCCATGGGGTCGCAAAGGGTCAGACATGACTGAGCACTGAGCGACTTCACTTTCACTTTTCACTTTTCATGCATTGGAGAAGGAAATGGCAACCCACTCCAGTGTTCTTGCCTGGAGAATCCCAGGAACAGGGAAGCCTGGTGGGCTGCCATCTATGGGGTCGCACAGAGTCGGACATGACTGAAGCGACTTAGCAGCAGCAGCAAGAGATTCTGATCTCCATGCTGTGATTAAGTTAGGTTTCAGAGGGTAGAGAGGTTTTTGTTGTGTGTGAATGCCCTGATTTCAAGAGCGTACAAGCATCTCTTCTCACAGCCAGCCCCAAACAGTCAAATATGCTCAAACCGCATTCCACATAACAGCGTCAAAGACAGGGAGCAGCTTCAAGTGCACTGGTTTAAGTCTCTTAAATGGGAACTTTACAACTTGGTATTGTAATCCTCGGGGCTCCCCTGATAGTTCAGACAGTAAAGAATCTGCCTGCAATGCAGGAGACCTGGATTCAACCCATGAATCAGGATGATCCCCTGGAGGAGGGCATGGCATTGTACTCCAGCATTCATGCCTGGAGAATCCCATGGACAGAGGAGCCTGGTGGGCCACAGTCCCCATGGTCGCAAAGAGCGGGACAGGACTGAGCAGCTCACACTTTCACACCTTCACTGTACTCCCAGTGGCAGAAGCCAAGCATCCCTACAGGACTCTCTGTGAACACAGTGCCTCCGGCCTGTCCCTCACAAGGGCGGGATCACGAGTCTCAGAGACGCAGTTCATTTGGTAGACGTACCACATTTCTGAACAAGAGGGAGGCACCCGGGCTGAAAAGGCCTCAGAAACCCCACTTCCTCCTCACCACCTCTGGGCACCCCATGATCATGCTTACTGATGGGCCAGGAAGAAAGAACAGGGCATCATCGCCCCTAATCCATCCAAAACCTACCAACGACACAAGAGAGGCTGTAGGTGTTAAGGGTAGGTCTGCAGACGGAGATTCCCTTCTCCCTCACTCCATCGACACACCTGAGTGTGCTGGTGAGCAGAGGTGGTTCTGAACTCCGCCAGGCACCGCACTGGCCCTCAAGCCTGGGGACACAGGGTGGATGGGCAGGCAGACTGCATCAGGAGTGACTGCAAGGGTGTGAGTGTGAAACTGGGAGGAGAGACTCTGCTCATCAAGGGGGATGCTGCCCCTACCCCCAGATTAATTTGTTGAAGCTAATCCACGGTGTGATGGTGCTTGGAGGTGGGCGGTGATTGGGTCTCGACAGCAGAGCTTTGGGGAAAGGGATCAGTGTCTTATAAAGGAGGCTCCAGAGAGTTCCCCCCTGCTGCCATGTGAAGGCGCAACAAGAAGACAGCTGCTTATGTATCTAAAGGCAATCTCTAGCACTGGAGATTTTTTACATTTTTAAGTGATTTCTTTTTTTTTTTTTTACTGTATCATTGAACATCACCTATACCTGTTCAGTCACTCAGTCGTGTCTGACTCTTTGCGGCCCCATGACTGTAGCCCACCTGGCTCCTCCGTCCATGAAATTTTCCAGGCAAGGGTACTGGAGTGAGGTGCCATTTCCTACTCCAGAGTATCTTCCTGACCCAGAGATCAGACCCATGCCTACTCTGTCTCCTTCACTGCAGGCAGATTCTTTACTGCTGAGCCACTGGGGAATTCACAAATAATATGCATAGTATGATCCAATTTTTCTAAAATTTCTTCTCCCTCCCTCCATCCCTTTTGTCTATATTTAATTATATTCTTTGGAGAGAGATCTAGACTGATATTCAGATGTTGGCAATGGCTCTTTTTGGGTAATAAAACTTTGGATGAATGCTTTCTTTCTTCTAATTTCTTATAGTAATTTTGTGACATTTTTATAAAAACAGTAGACATGTATTCTTTTTTTAAATAGAGAAAGAGGAAAGGAAGCGGGAGGAGAAGGAGGAAGAAAAGGAATGAGGAAGGGAAAGCTCTGTGAATACAGGTACCAACTTTCCACCGACGTGATCCATTCACATTTCACACGGCAGCTCCCAACGCGAATGAAACTAATTTCACACGATAACTTGGCACTGTGTTCCTACATGTAGATGAATACTTTACAAAATGCTGCAACTATGCTTTAACCCACTCCAGTACTCTTGCCTGGAAAATCCCATGGGCGGAGGAGCCTGGTGGGCTGCAGTCCACGGGGTCGCTAAGAGTTGGACACAACTGAGAGACTTCACGGCCACTTTTCTTTTCATGCATTGGAGAAGGAAATGGCAACCCACTCCAGTGTTTTTGCCTTGAGAATCCCAGGGACGGGGGAGCCTGGTGGGCTTCTGTCTATGGGGTCGCACAGAGTCGGACACGACTGAGGCGACTTAGCAGCAGCAGCAGCAGCAGCATACTCATAGATAAGAACACTTTGAGGAACAAATTTTATTATCACTTAGAAAAGTGATCCAAATCCTAGATTCCAGCTAGATGTCATGGAGAACACAAAAGCAGGGTGATTCAGAGTGACTACATTTGCTACAAAGTAAGTTAACATCACCTCTTAACTTGGGGTGGTTGGCTTTGCAACTTTATTTGTACTATGTGTATATATAATAGTCATGCTAAATTTATAGATGGTGACAAAAATTTTAGAGAAACAAACTTTAAAGAAGAGCTGTAACATCATCTGGTATAAGAAGATCCTTGGTCAGCATTATTTATATAGCAGTTTAAACAATCACATTGGTAAAATAAAAATACAATATACATAGATTTTCTTCCTTATCCATATTATTAAGTTATCAGGCGATATCTAATTGAAAAACTTTAAGCACGGTATAAATTACATTTATCTCTTAGAGATAATAATGTAGTTAAAAATTAGCAACCACACAGACATGCACACATTTAAAGAGTGAGTTCAAAAATTCACATGTAGTGAGTTTTGAACCCTGTATTTATCTGTCTTTAGTATAGGAGAACAACACTAAAGTATACGTGCTCCTTTCCACCAAGTTAATTTGTTTTATTCTCTAGAAGAAAAATGATAACCTCTGAAACTCCTACATGTAAGTTAATAAACTCCACGCTCCTGAAAGCTGACACATTTCTGTAGCTGTGGTCATGTAAGAGTTGAACAGATATTTTATGAACTTGTTCAATGTAAGCAATAAAATTTAAATGATTTAGGTCCCACTGAAGCAGGTTTTTTGTTTTTTTGTTTTTTTTTGTTTTTTTTTTTTCACAGAACCACAGAAATTTGGACATGTATCAACTTAAGGCTCACACCACCTTCGGACACCAGGGAGCGTTAAAAACAAAATGCCAAGGCTCCACCTCTAAAACCATTAAATCAGATGGTAGTTCTGAAAATGTGTTCCCTAGACCAGCAGCATCGATGTTAGCAAAGAGCTTTGTAGACGTGTAAATTGGGGGCCCCATCTTGAATCTACTGAATCAGACATGGAGAAGAAGCCACATAAGCTGAGTTTTAAGAAACTCCAGGCGATTGGATGCTCAGTGACATTTGAGAACTCCTGCTCAAAGCTGAGAGCAGAACATCAGGATTCTGTGGATCTCCCCCACTCACTCAAATATGCCGTCAGTCTGGGGTTTTATTCAGCATTTGTACCTATAGCATGTCCAGCTCTTTGCGTCCCCATGGACTGCACCCACCAAGTTCCTCTGTCCATGGGATTCTCCAGGCAAGAATACTGGAGAGGGTAACCATTCCCTTCTTCAGGGGCTCTTCCTGACCCAGGGATCAAACCCAGGTTTCCTGCATTGCAGGCAGATTCTGTACCCTCTGAACCACCAGGGAAGACCTGGGACTCATTCAACCAAATTCTTCTTTGATGCCAGGGCACCAAAGACAGGGTTTCCCAGCAGACACCAATTGACCAGCAGAATTCAGCCAAATCTCAAGTCCCCTAACGTGTGCCATCTTTTCTAGAACACTTCACAACTCTCTTCCTGACTTGGGCAGAGGTCAGGTGAGAGAGTGAAACGTGGTCACTGATATTCAAGGGATCTTTGCATTTCTATCCCATTGTCAGATTTTCAATCATTACAAGATACGTGGCAGCAAACCATGATTCCTGGAAAATGGACACATGGAAAGTAACACTGATGTGTCCCTTCCCGGCTCATAAATATTCCTAAATTATAATCAGATTTTACTTTGAGAGAAATATGAAGTTTCACTCTTTATCCACAGTAGACCTATCTGACTTCCCTGGTGGCTCAGATGGTAAAGCATCTGCCTACAGTGCAAGAGACCTAGATTTGACCCCTGGGTCAGGAGATCCCCTGGAGAAGGAAATGGCCACCCACTCCAGTACTCTTGCCTAGAAAATCTCATGGACAGAGGAGCCTGGTAGGCTACAGTCCATGGCGTAGCAAAGAGTTGGAAACAACTGAGCATCTTCACTTTCACTTTCAGACCTATTTTGAAAGCATCAAAAACCCAGGAGTGTGCTCACTCACTAAGTGTCTTCTAGCGCAAGTGTCTCTACGAGGCCCCCGAGGCTCTGAAGATAACAGCACAGGATGCTTACGACACCCCTGGTCTCACTTGGTGTTCACTGCCCTGAGCTGCAGCACTGACACTGATTTTTAGCTCCATCCACATACCAGCTATGGTCTCTTTAGAAGGAAAATGACACACTCTCCATTCAAAGCAATATTTTCTCATAGTCAAAGCTTGGTGACCCTGACAAAATGCACCCAAACCGCGTCATTATTCTTCTTCCCCTTCAACAAGATGAGGAGATTTCCACTGGAAATCAGCATGATCCCCATCCACTTCTTCCTTCTTGGATCTTTGTTGCTTCTAAGTGGGAATCTTGTGTAACTGGGCTTCCCTGATGACTCAGAGGACAAAGAATCTGCCTGCAGTGCAGGAGAGACAGGTGACATGGGCTTGATCCCTGGGTCAGGAAGAGCCCTGGAGAAGGAAACTGCAACCACTCCAGGATTCTTGCCTGGGAAATCCTGTGGACAGGGGAGCCTGGTGGGCTACAGTGCATGGGGTTCACAAAGCGTCTGACATGACTGAGTGACTAAGCCCCACAAAAGCAACCTACAATGCTGAAGGACAAGACACCTGCTTACATTCTAGTCATTCTGTGTCCCAAGTTCCAGCGATGTTGCATCTGCACTCCTGACGGATTGGGAAGTTCTAGTCCGAGGATGGTGGGATATCCTTAGACAGACGGATGCACTTGGCCGCTGCAGCAGGTCGGGGAGGAGCCTGATAGAGTGAGTTCAGGGGACCCGCTGCAGCCTCGGGCAGACAGCAGGAGTCCTCCCACCATTCATTGAGCAGAGCCTCTCAGAAGTGACCAGGGCCACTCCCAGGGGACGAACTTACTTAGGGGCAGCCCCCAAAGAGGGCCCCCAGGCGGACCATGCCCACAGACCCGCTCCCCCACCTTTCGTTCTCTGCAGAAATTGCTCACTCGTACTCCCCAGAAAAGTGATGTGCTCTCCCTGCTTTCATTTCTGACAGTTCACTGTTAAAGGGAGGACTGTTGGCCAGGGAACCAGGAAAGAGTCATCAGATCAGCAAAAAAAAAGAAGTGAGGATGGGGGTAGGGCCCAGACCACACATGAACCCTTCAGAGATGACCGAATTCAGAAGATCCTGAGCATAGAAATGATGAGTGACTTTAAGGAAACAGCAGGGAGAACGAGAAAGGACACGTCTGAGTTGCAGAAGCAGGGAATGATGGTCAGTCAACCTAGCCAGCGGGTGGGATGGGCTTTGCATGAGAGTTCTCTAGTTTCCAGTGAAGTTTTGCGTGGAGAGCTGAAGGCAGATGAAAGCGGAGTCTCTTCGGTGGAACTGGGAAGGGGTCCAGAGGCTACTCCCCAGGTGCCCCCCGACTCCCAGGCTCGGCCAGGGCCCTGAAAGCCGGAGGACTCCCCAGGGCTGGAGGAGTGGGCTCCGCGGGATCTCCTCACCAGGGCCTAGAATGGCCCGCTCCATCCCAAGCTCCCTCTGCTCCCCCTGCTCCCCTCACCCCACACAGAAACAGGGACGCGGAGTGCTTTCCTGGAGTCCGCCACTTATGCCCAGGCGTGAGGAGCCGGGCTTCCTTTGCTAGTCAGCCCTGCAGGGCCAGACGTCGGCCCTTCACTGGCTCTGACGCTGAAAGGCGCAAAGGACACGCTCACAGAGGGCTGAGCTCACTCTCTACCAGCACCAGTGCCCGGACTCCCGCATTTCCACCCACCGCAAGGCAGGTTAGCATGAGAGCCCCAAACAAGCCAGCTGAAGGCAGAAAACAAGCCTAATGGATCCACAGTGGTCTTCAGAATACATAAAGCGTTCTCATTTCAATAGCAACACTCCATCTTCTGAAATAAGGTTCTGCAGAACACGGTGTCCCAAAGAAAACCGACAACAGGCTGAACAGTTCCCCCAAACCCCGGGTCGCCTTGCAGATCCCCACTACCCAACAGTCTAAGTGGCAGCTTCCAGTCCCCAGCGATTCCAGCAGCCAGCGGCCGGTGGCTTCTCTAAAATGTTGAGAACTGGGGGCACAGCCCCCCATTTCTTGAGATTCTCACAAAACCATTCCCCAGCAAAAAAGAATGGGACTTGCATACAAGCCAGCAATCCCACTCCAGGTGTAAATCCAGAGAAAACTCGTAATTCAAAAAGATCCATGCACCCCAGTGTTCACAGCAGCATTATTCAAAACAGCCAGGACATGAAAGAAACCCGAGTGTCCTTTGACAGATGAATGGATAAAGAAGATGTGGTATACACATACAATGGAATACTGCTCAGTCATTAAAAAAAAAAAGGATGAAAAAATGCCATTTGCAGCCATATGCATAGATCTGGAGACTGTCATTCTGAGTGAAGTCAGAGAAGGAGAAATGTCATATGACAGCCCTTAATGCAAAATCTAAAAAGAAATGATTCAAATGAACTTACAAAACAAAAAGAGACTCACAGACATATAAAACAAACTTATTGTGTGGCAGAAGCCAGCACAATATTGTAGAGAAATTGTCCTCCAATTAAAAAAAAACTACGGTTACCAAAGGGGAAGGGGCAGAAGGGATAAATTGGGAGTTTGGGATTAACAGATATACACACACAATATATAAAATAGGTAGCCAACAAGGGCCTGCTGTACAGCACAGGGAATTCTATTCAACATCTTATAATAAACCATAATGGCAAAGAATCTGAAAAAGATTATGTATTATATATGTATAGCTGAGTCACTTTGCTGTACACCAGAAACTAACACAATATTATAAACCAACTACACTTCAATTTAAAAGAGAGCACAAAGAGTGAGGCTTTCTACCCCTAAGTGACACCAAAACCTTTAGCTACAAAATTGGCTTTCACTTAGCCAACACTCAAGACCAGGAGAGAAAGTTTGACCAAGGGTATTTCACCACATACACAGAAGTAGAGAGGTCACCCGCCACCTTCCCCCTCCACTCCCCATCACTGAGGCGTCCCCACCACCCCTGATGCCCCCGGGACAGAACCCGGATCTCCGAGGCCAGGGAACAGCTGTGGGAAGGCCCTGACCATGAACGCAGGACCCAGCAGAGGGGCCGTGCCCAGGCCTGCTGCCATTCCTGGAGATCTCACCACACAAGCAGACCTGCCCATGGCTGAGTCCCAGGTTCACAGGGCAGAGTGCGTGCACTGGCCACTCACACCCACAGAGGAAAAGAAACCATCAGAGCCACACAGTGCTCTCACAAGAAAACAAACAGAGGCCCCTGAGCTCCGCAGACAACGCCCGGCATGCTCCCCTGCACACGCCTGCCTGACGTACACCCAGCCCACACCAGGGACACTGAAGCTTTTTACGTGGTTCTGGAGGCTTAATTTTCCACTTTGCAAAAGGAAAAATTTTAAATACAGCATAAATTAAATCCCTTTTGCAGTTTTTTTCCTTCCAAGATAACAAGTCACCATCAGCATTTTAGGCTACCTGCTCTAACTGTGTGGAAACTTTTAAAATCAGCACATCCTTAGATAAACAAGTCATTGACATCTGCTTGACAAATAATATGCAACGTTTTTTGATGACCCAGAAGAACATGACTAGATTACAGAGAAAATCACTTACAAATTTAAAGTCAGGAAGATATTTGCAATCAGTGGAGCTGGAAATCGACAGATTTTAGGTAAGTTTCCAGAAGCAGCCACTTTGATCTCTTGATTCAGTTTACATGACTATGTGGTTCTTATATACATTTAATAAATTATTCAGCAAGAACGTGACAAAGCTATATAATACATTGCTTTCCTTGATGTAAGGCTGCTTCAAGCATGAGCACTGAGGATCACATGGCATTTATGGAAAGAGTAGGGATCCTCTCCTGCCCAGAACCTGACCTTGAGTATAGTTAATGTCTAGGAATTATTTCTGCACCATCTCAATGTATCTGAGACATCGAGCAAATGCAATTATCCTCAGGATCAAAATTTGAAGTTGAGTCACAAGAAGCTTTTAGCTTTGCATGAGTCACGCAGTTCAGACATCTCTCCTCACATACGCCTGGGGCAATGGAGGAATTTTACTGTGGTTTATGTCACAGTGAGGAACTCTGGATCGGAGCAAGGTAGGATGTGAGCACACAGGGCTTGGAGATGCAGAGGAGAGGGGGACGACGGTTTAATCCCCAGTTCCATTTACAGCAAAAGGATTTCCCTAAGATATTCAGAAATGGACTCAGCCCCAGCACTGCTGAGCACATACACGGTCAGAGCAGCAGAGAGACTCTGTCTCAGCAACTCCTGAGGAAACAGGACAAGACCAGCTCCTCAACCACATCCCCATATTCATCAGCAGCTAGTATGCACGCTATTTAAATATTCCAGAGCCATCTTCCCATGAGAAAGCAAAAGGCCCAGAAAAATAACAGCTGCCTTAGCCCACTATGGCAGTCAAGTCAAAGGAGAAAGCATCATTTTTCTTTGAAGTTTACAGAAAAACAAGGTTTACCCAGCATCAGGACTTCAAAGGCACACAGGGTGGCGGTGGGGGGGGGGAGTGTTGCGGGGGAGGGGAGGGTGTATCTCCTTTAGCCTGGCTTCTAGTAGTGAGGGGAAAGAGAGTGGGGTTGAGGGGGGTCTGGTTTACTCAGTGAAGAAGGGGTGGGGCCTCAGAATGGGTCCCCTTTAATTACACATGATTACAAGGGTGCCCCAGGAAGTACTTGGTCTGCAGATACAATACAAGTTCTTCTGGAACCCCTCACTCAGGAAACTGTATGCAGTTTTACATCTTTGCAGACCTCCGTTACCACCGCAACTCATTTGAGAAGGAGACAACGTAAATTCTGAACAGGAGGAATTGATTAGAATGACGCTGGACGGGAGAAGAGCCCATCTGCCTGTGCGATGAAGCAACCCGCATTTACACCGGTGCTCTGGGTTCTGCAAGTCAGAGAAGACAGCATCTGGAAGTGACCAAGGCATGCATGACAAGGGTAAGTACATCATGTCCAAACCCATCTCAGCACTTCCCCGAATAGGGCAGCAGCGGCTACTGTGTTCGTTCCAATGCTTCGTGTGCGTGGGAATCGGAAGAGAGCAGCGACGATGCAGGCAGCCACTGTCGCCCGAGCAAGTCCAAGCAGGACCTCTTGGTGCAGCTGTGTGAATCCACACACACAGAAGCTGTCCTGGCGTTTGCAATGGCAGCTTCAAGTTTCATAAAACACATGCGGTATCGTCATCAGAGTGAAATGTTTCTGCTGAGATATTTGAATAAAGTGCAAAAATTTTTCCGTGCAAAGGAATTGCATTGTTCTTAAAAATACTCACATAGGTGTATGTATGTACAATCTTTTCCCTGGCCATCCAACATGAAAAGTCATGATTTCCCATCCTCTGACAATTTTCTCCACTTCTGTCCAGAAAACTATTTATAACTTGGCAAATGTAAATACTGTTAGCTGGAGGAATATCGTTAGTAAAATAAATTCACAAACTAGAGAAGCTAACATGCAAAGACTTACATTGAGTTGATCTTTTCGATCCAAAATTTGATATTTCACATGAAGTCCTCATATGACTCAGGTACGCATTACACAAAATTCTTTTAAAAAATTTTTCTTGCTTTTGTATCATCCTAAGTTACATCAGTCTTGCAGTCTGAAAATTATTTACTAATATAGAATCATTTCATCTTTTCATACCATTTCAGTGAAGAAGGGGTGGGGCCTCAGAATGGGTCCCCTTTAATTACACATGATTACAAGGGTGCCCCAGGAAGTACTTGGTCTGCAGATACAATACAAGTTCTTCTGGAACCCCTCACTCAGGAAACTGTATGCAGTTTTACATCTTTGCAGACCTCCGTTACCACCGCAACTCATTTGAGAAGGAGACAACGTAAATTCTGAACAGGAGGAATTGATTAGAATGACGCTGGACGGGAGAAGAGCCCATCTGCCTGTGCGATGAAGCAACCCGCATTTACACCCGGTGCTCTGGGTTCTGCAAGTCAGAGAAGACAGCATCTGGAAGTGACCAAGGCATGCATGACAAGGGTAAGTACATCATGTCCAAACCCATCTCAGCACTTCCCCGAATAGGGCAGCAGCGGCTACTGTGTTCGTTCCAATGCTTCGTGTGCGTGGGAATCGGAAGAGAGCAGCGACGATGCAGGCAGCCACTGTCGCCCGAGCAAGTCCAAGCAGGACCTCTTGGTGCAGCTGTGTGAATCCACACACACAGAAGCTGTCCTGGCGTTTGCAATGGCAGCTTCAAGTTTCATAAAACACATGCGGTATCGTCATCAGAGTGAAATGTTTCTGCTGAGATATTTGAATAAAGTGCAAAAATTTTTCCGTGCAAAGGAATTGCATTGTTCTTAAAAATACTCACATAGGTGTATGTATGTACAATCTTTTCCCTGGCCATCCAACATGAAAAGTCATGATTTCCCATCCTCTGACAATTTTCTCCACTTCTGTCCAGAAAACTATTTATAACTTGGCAAATGTAAATACTGTTAGCTGGAGGAATATCGTTAGTAAAATAAATTCACAAACTAGAGAAGCTAACATGCAAAGACTTACATTGAGTTGATCTTTTCGATCCAAAATTTGATATTTCACATGAAGTCCTCATATGACTCAGGTACGCATTACACAAAATTCTTTTAAAAAATTTTTCTTGCTTTTGTATCATCCTAAGTTACATCAGTCTTGCAGTCTGAAATTATTTACTAATATAGAATCATTTCATCTTTTCATACCATTTTCTCATCATTAAGTATGAAACTGTCACAAAAAACTACATTTGAAACTAAGTTATGATGATTTGAACCCCAGATTAACATTTCTAGAGGGAACGGTACTTGGGATAAATATGCATTAGACATCATTACAAATTTGATGAAAAAAGCATTTGTTTGTACATGATATGCCCAGCTATGTCCAGCCATTAGATTGTTTTTTCAAAGTTTATCTGAACCAGACATTTTACTATGCTTACTAACTTTCCTCACACGGCATGACCATTATCTCATGTGGCTTATAATTCATAGAAATTATTCTGAATTCATAGAAATTATTTTCTGTACATCATTTTCACTGACATTTAAAAAATTCTCCTTTTGAATAGATTCCATTCAAGGCGGAGCTAATACCTTAAAATATATATATGTGTGTGTGTCAATATGTAAATTTTTAATGTCCAGTTTCATTCTCAGAAACTCATTCACAGCTTCCACCATGAGAATAGTCTCAGGTGGGGGTTTTCCCTGATTTTTTCGTCATCTCAACGAAGACTAAGTTCACAGCGTAGTTTTTCACTGACATCCTGATGGCTGACACCCCAGAGTCATGCTGCTGACTGCCTGAGATAAGCTTAAGAGACCTCATGACTGCAGACGGACACAGCACGTTGCAGAAGCCCCACGCACTGTTTACAGCTGGAAGCAGATGCAGCAAATGTGCAAATAAGCTTATTTCCATCAGACGGATATGTCTTAATACAAACGGCCACAAAAATAAAACTCAGGATCAAGTGTCCATAATCGTATCTGAAACACATATAATTTCAGCATTACCACTGATCTTAAAATTGAAGAACCAAAGCATGTGTTTTCTAATTACATTTGTTTCAAAAAAATGTAGATCACAAATATTCCTGACCACCCTGATAGGCCCTTCTTCCTTATCCTACAAAGAGTACAAATCTGGAGAGTCCTATTATAGACTCTTTACAGTCTTTAAATAAGTTTCTTGAGAAACTTTCATTTCTTAAGATGAATAAAATTATATTATACTTTTTTGCTGATGGAATAGAATTTAGAAATAAAATAAAATTTAGAAATGCCCTTCACTAGACCTAAGGATTTTCCAGGTAGATCAAAGTACACAAGTGGAATTCAATCAATATAATATGAATTGTTGTTAAGATAGCAAGTTACTGCCTTGCTTAACACCCCAGTGTATTTCTCTGTGTCTGGTCCACATGCATCCAAACACCACATTTTGAAATAATATTCTTTTTTCACACATGAGTACAATTGGTTGATGGTGGGGTGTCTAGTCGACTTTTATTTTCTTTAGTGTCGTTAAGAGGTGACTCCTTGCGGGCGTGGCACTTGAACACTTGCTTATAAGCCTTCCTGAAGTTTTCCGACAGAAAGGCGTAAATGATGGGGTTCACGGAGGAGTTGCTGTAGGCCAGGCAGTGGGCAGTGATCCTGAAGAAGAAGGAGGCGGGGGTCAGCGGGAACACTCCAAACTCAGCCCAGAGATGGATGACGTGGTGGGGCAGCCAGGAGACCCCGAAGACCACCACCACCACCAGCACCGTCTGCGCGGTCTAGGAGAAGGGAAGGAAGCAGAGGCGCTGATTACAACAGACAGGAACCCAGCATTCTAGCTCATGCACTCACAGAGGGAATTTCCTGTACATTTTCACAGAATCAAGTGTGTCCTAAACCTGCTCTGGATGCTGACTTTCACTTTGCAGTCACACCCCTAAACGAGCTATCCGTGTGGCCCAGTGGTCCCCTGTCCGCTTTGCCCCTGGAGAGAAGCGATCCCACTGGGATCCATGAATTCAGGGAGGCAGGGTGGAGGGGAAGGAGAGAGAGAAGGAAGATGCTTATTTTCCCTCCAGCCTCACACCATGGAGCAGGGACTCTCCCACCAGGAAACTGTTGTGGACCCACAGGTCCTTTCACAGGAGAAGCTTGGACCCCCACCCTGCAGGAATGTTCTTATGCTATGCCATGACTTTGCTCTTATTCCTGTGAGTTAGAACCCAACTGTCACAGCCCACAGCACCCCAGAACATGAGGCTTAAGATAGCAAGTCTTTCAGAAGAGACGCGGGGTAGCTGACTGACTCAGAGAGGAAGTTTGTCCAAGAGGCAGGCTGGAAGCCAGGGAACCCGGCAGAGATGGGAGAGGAGACGCTCGGACTTCAGAATGAGGTCGGAGCAAGGGCGGTCAGGGCACCGGAGGCGGGAGTTACACTCATGTTTACTCTGACCACATGATGGTCAGAAGGTGCCACGACCCATGCAAAAGCCAAGGGTTTGATGACCTTTCAGAAATGAGGCCACCTCCCTGGGCCTCAGCCTCCTGACCTGTGACTGGGGTGACCCAACGTGATGATTCTCTGACTGGACCTGGTCCACTTAAACACCTTCAAACACTCAGGTACAAAGCTGACCGCGGGGTTTCCAGGGCGGCAGGTTTTGAGACTGAGGCTGCCGCGCGCACGACACACAGAGCAGACCAGCACCCCGTTCCCAGACGTCAGAGATCGTCTGCTGTCCGTCCGGTTACCCATTAGTGTATGGGATGTGTTCCTGGTGATTCAATAACCATCTAGACGCAATTACACCTACAAATAGCAGGGAGCACACCCACTGTCCTTCCTAAGACAGGAGGCCATTTCTGTGCCGCACAAAATGCATGCTCTCTGGATATTCTGTTTCACTGCTCCTTTCAGGGGATTTCACTAAGTAACGAGCTGAGGGCAGAACTGCACCCCGACAGCTTACAGATAAGAGCCACACTGTATCTGTATCCCTGTAGGGCAACTGTCAGCAGGGCGGCTTTTCTATGGAGGGTTTGTTACTGTGTGTGTTTACCCAAGGTCACTCAAAATCTGCCTTTTATTTTTAGCAGGTCTACAGGTCTTTTCGGAACCATGAACAAGGTTCCTTTCCTTGGTCTGCCTGTAGCTTTGAAATGTGAGTGACTTAAGATTGCAATATAAATCAGGAAAGAATATCAATGGGTACTTACATAAACTTTATATTTATCAAATGATGCTCCCAAAAGAATTTAACAGAATGCTTGTTTAATACAATGTTTGTGCTCCCAGCTATGTGTCAACAAAGGTTCACTATTTATTTTCTGCCTATTTCACAGGCATCTCAGCCCATCCGAGCTGGTACAGGAGTGGGCGCCCTGCACATGGGCCCTGGCGCTCAGCCCTGCACCCCAGTGGCCTCCATACCAGCCACAGCTTCACGCGATGCGAGCACATGAAAGTGCCCAGGGAGAGACGCACATGGCTCCCTCTTCTGTCTCCCTCACCTCAGAGAACCAGGACCACAGAACTGGGAAGACATGGGAGGGATGCAGAAAGACATCCACCCACAGAACAGCGCCCTCACCTACCCCCAACTCAGAAAACATGCGCCTGGAATATACCAGCTCAAGGTCAAGATCTGGTCAAAATAACTCACTGTACTAACAAAATAATGGCTGAGAACCAAAGAATTGATGCTTTTGAACTGTGGTGCTGGAGAAGACTCTTGAGAGTCCCTTGGACTGCAAGGAGATCCAACCAGTCCATCCTAAAGGAGATCAGTCCTGGGTGTTCATTGGAAGGACTGATATTGAAGCTGAAGTTCTAATACTTTGGCCACCTGATGCAAAGAACTGACTCACTGGAAAAGACCTTGATGCTGGGAAAGACTGCAGATGGGAGGAGAAGGAGTCGACAGAGGATGAGATGGCGGGATGGCACCACCAGCTCAAAGGGCAAGAGTTTGGAGAGGAACAGGGAAGCCTGGCGTGCTGCAGTCCATGGGGCCACAGAGTCAGACACGACTGAGCAACTGAACAACGACCCCAGACCTGGGTTTCCAGCAGCTCAGTGAGCCATCGTCACACAGTATTTCATGAAAATTCAGCTATCAGGGTCTCACTGTCCACAGCGCTGCTTCCACAGGTTGTGCAGATGACGTGTCCGCCCAGGAACCTGCCTTCCTATATAACTCCTGAGTGCTTGAAGAATCAGTGAAGAATTCCGCAGAAGCCACAACAAAAGGAGCGGCCTCGCCCACCTCGAGGAGAAGCCTGAAGAGCTTCCTCGGTGCTGACCACACCCGGGCTGACCCACACCGTCTCCTCGGAAAGGTTCCAAACCCGCTTCCGCTCTTCCCCTTAGAAAGGTCAGACAGTGAGGAGACGAGGCCCTCTATGGGGATGGGGGCTGTTTTCATTTCTTACAGTATCATTTGCCTGAATCACAAATGGGTTTACACCCGAAGCATTGCCTATGCTCCCCGTCTGTCCATGTCGCGTGCAGAACCAGAGCATCACCGTTTGATAGGGAAGAAGTCCTCCTTGAAGGTTACGTGCCAAGTCTCTGCATGAATTCTTATACCTAAGCTTGGGCCTCTTATTAGCCTGCCTTCTTTTTACTTCTTGCACTGGAAGTATCTGAAAAATAGTAATTTCTCCTCTTCCTGTGAGATGCTCTTTTTCAAGCCATCTGAGACATCTGATTTTTTTTTCCTTCAAAGAATTTTACTGATAATCCATCTAATGGAACTTGGCAGGGAAGGAAAAAGTGACTAAATGATGAGACTGATGAGAAACATTTTGTAAATTGTACAAATGGCAGCCAAAAAGCTTGCTGCGTTACTCCAAGCCAGATGGGGAAAGAGCAGCTGTTAGAAGAACCTCGTGGTTAAGAAGGTACCGTGAGGGTCTCGCATCTACCTCCTTATTACCAGGAAACATCCTAGGGAAGTCTACCCCACCGGGAAGTCTTCCAGAAGTTGTTAAGAATCTTGTTTTCCTATCTGATCAGCCTTGTGCCAGAAAACGTTTCTCTAGGTCCAGCTGAGCCTAGTGTTAATCAAGGCACGGCTCTGTACTGTGTTCACTACTATTTTGGCAAAAAAGAGCACACTCTTCTCTTATTTTCCTCCAAACAGGCAGGAGAGCTATTGAGCATGTTTGTGTTGAACCTAACCCTCCACCCCAGGAGCGCTTCCAGCCTTCACACGAAGTGGAGCCCTTATGGATGGACACGGCACAGGGGAAGGGGCCCTATGCAGCCACGAGGCGGAGAGCCAGAAATGGGTGCAGCTGAAATGAATAAACCTCCAAGATCTTCCCAATCACTCCATGATCCATCAGAAACTGAGTGTGTACACACCCAGGAACACTCTTCTCTGCCTGGACCCAGAGCAGCATCAGCTGAGCCAATCCAACCTCTGCCTCCGGGCAGAGGCGCGCTGGCTCTCCACACTGGGCCCTTCCCTCCTCTGCCCCATCTCCCTGTTCCGTCTTCCTACCCTACTCCCCACACCTGTCTGCTAGCCTTTGCCTAGACGCAGGTACATGCACATACACAAACTATTTGTTCTGTGCAAACAAGGAAGTAATTAAATACATCAAAAGAGATCTGACATCTGTTCAGTGGTTACTAAGGGTCAGAAGTTGTGAGAATAGAAGAGAAAATCTTCCCTCCTCCAAATGTTGAGAACCTCTCCCATGAGAAGAATTGTATTTTACATATATGTTCCCTGGTGGCTCAGCCAGTAAAGAATCTGCCTGCAATGCAGGAGACTCTGGTTCAATTCCTGGGTCAGGAAGATCCCCTGGAGAAGGAAAAGGCTACCCATTCCAGTATTCTTGGACTTCCCTGGTGGCTCAGATGATAAAGAATCTGCCTGCAGTGCAGGAGGCCTGGGTTCGATCCTTGTGTTGGGAAGATCCGCTGGAGGAGGGCATGGATACCCACTCCAGTTTTCTGGCCGGAAGAATCCCCATGGACAGAGGAGCCTGGTGAACTATGATGGTTGCAAAGAGTCACACACAACTGAGCGACTAAGCACGTACAATGTATTCCTTCACATGTGTCTGTCTTGTCCTTCGCTAGTGGCTCAGACAGTAAAGAAGCAGCTTGCAAAGTGGGAAACCCAGGTTGGATCCCTGGGTCAGAAAGATGCCCTGGAGAAGGGCTTAGCAACCACTGCAGTATTCTTGTCTGGAGAAACCCATGGACAGAGGAGCCTGGCGGGCAACAGTCCATGAAGTCACAAAGAGTCAGAAATGACTGAGCAACTAACACAACAGCATACACATGCCTCATACACACACACACATACACACACACACACCCATATGTCCACATATACATATAAAAGCAAACAATGTAAAGGTTAAAATGCTCACTAATCTTTCAGTTCAGTTCAGTCGCTTAGTCGTGTCCAACTCTTTGTGACTCTAGGGACTGCAGCCCTCTGCAGTCCCCTCTCTCTGTGGGATTTTCCAAGCAAGAATACTGGAGTGGGCTGTCATTTCCTTCTCCAGGATATGATCTGAGTAAGAGGTAAATTAATCCCAATTTGTAAAATAGCTTTTCCTCAAACTGGGTTTGAAACGTAATAAATCGCAGGGTGTTAGATGCTGTCAAACTCTTCAGGGAAAGCTTGTGGGAATCGGGATTCAGGGGAGAAGGAGAAAGACAATTAAAGATGGGCTAAACCCTCCTGAGGCCGCTTCCATCTTCAGTTCTGCCCCCGGGGGGCCAAACCAGCACCCGTCTGGGAGGAAGAGAGCAGAGCACAGCAACTGCTGCGAGGCTTCAGGGAGGGATACAGCAACACTTGCTCGAAAGATAATAATTAAGACGGGGCCTCCTGGAACCACATCAGAGACGGTAAATACACAATAAAAGAAACGTGTCTGCTAAGTCTCTTCAATCGTGTCTCTGCGACCCCATGGACTGTAGCCCGCCAGGCTCCTCCGTCCATGGGGTTCTCCAGGCAAGAGGACTGGAGCTGTTGCTGTGCCCTCCTCGAGGGGATCCTCCCTACCCAGGCATGGAGCTCGGGACTCCTGCTCTTGCAGGCGGGTTCTTTACCACGAGCACCACCTGCAGTTTCAAGCAGTCTGTGGGTCCAGCCACCTGACACCCTGTCCCAGTCACCCACAGCGCACCTTCTCCAGAGGCTCAGAATCCAGAGGACACACCCTTCAGCCCCTCCCCAGACCTCCATCCACGTTCTCAGGCAGCTCAGTCGCCTGCCCACCCTCAGCAGCTGACTGTCCATGTCTCCTCTCTGCCCAGGGCTAAGATGTTCGTTTCAAATCGCTGACCCAAGAACCATAATTTCACAGGAGGATGCAGGAGAGCTAAGAGTATACATTAAACGAAGCTCCAGAAATGGCACGGAGAATGCAAACCCGTGAGTTTTACCTTTTTCTTTGATGCCTCTGACTTCTTTGACACGTTCTTCAACTTTTTATGCAAGTGGTTAAGGACCTGCAAAACACAGACTAATTAAATCAATTTGCCTCAGACCGCACAATCCATTGTCCATTTTGCACTGACATTTCCTGATGGTCTGAAAAGGGAAGACCATGGTTTACAAAATCAGGCAAGCTGCAATTCACATGAGCTGCTGGAGTAATGACGACTCTGGATTGCCATGAACGGCTGGTCTTCTAACCACCTGTGTCCGGAGCACCTGTTGGCAGAGCTCTGGTGCGGGTAGCTCCGAGGTTTCTTCCAGAAAGACCCACTCCACTGCCTATACCTGCATCCACGTTGGCCTCTCTGCCACCTGGTTTCCCCTAAGAGTCTACATTTCCACAATCCCAGGTCCCTGCTATATGTTAAATCCTAGATATATGGGAAAATTACAGACTGCCTTCCAAAAACACTGATAGCTTACAGACCACCATTCTGCAAGGTTCTACAACTAACGTCCCATCGGGGAAGCTTCCAGGGAGACACTTGTTTCCTTCCTTACAGAAACTAGTTTTGTCTTCTCTCGCCAGCGTCATACTCAGGAGAAATGACGTGAGACACTGTGGTTCCACATAAGAATTTGCACCATAAGCCGTACAACAGGGTCAGGATGGTGGTACACACTCCAGGCAGGTCTTGAGTTCATTCTTACGAGTGAAAAACCTACGGACAATCAGCTCAGGGTGACTGAGGTCTTGAGACTGCCCGTCAATTGCTCACTGAGTCCCTCCAAACACTGGAAACAGTGTTCCAGCCACCTCCCTGTGCCCCTGGAGCACCACAGCATGGGAATAATTTAATCAAATTGAACGTACTACGAAAGCTGCCCTGTCTGGGTGGATGCAACCCTCTGGAGTCATCGGGCATCCCTGATCGAGAAGCCACGGGATTTATCCACCACTTCACGATTCCCTTGGCCTCCCTGGTGGCTCAGATGGCAAAGAATCTGCCTGCAATGGGTTCGATGCCTGGGTAGGGAAGATCCCCTGGAGAGGGCCATGACACCCCACTTCAGTATTCTTGCCTGGAGAATCTCATGGACAGAGGAGCCTGGTGGCCTACAGTCCCTGGAGTCACAAAGAGGCGGACACAATTGAGCGACCAACACTTTCACTTCACTTTCACGATTCCCTACCCCAGTCAAGCAGCTGTCATGGGGTGTGAATTTCTGACTCCAAACTCCCAGCCCTACCAAAATACTGCTCACTTCCCACAAGGGCTCAGCATCCTCCGCAAGACAAGCCTCTCACTTACTATGGGGACACCTGGGGTCACTCTCAGTACAGCAACAAGGGGTCCGTCTACTGTCCTGCCGTCAGCAACTGGGGTATTAAAAATCAAATGGAAGAGAACGACAGAAGGGAGGCTTGTGCAGGAACAAGTGAAGAGGACTTTCAAGAGGAAGGAATGGGCTGGACAGGGCCCCTCCCAGAGAGGACCAGCGGGCCAGGTTCCTTGGGGACAGCCTCCCCACGGCCAGAGGAGGAATCTGGTCACTGAAAGAAAGGGAGAAACGGCAAGGCAGCATCAGCGAGGGCTGCCTGGAAAGGGCCCCACATGGAAAAGTCAGATGTTACCTGCTACCTGAGTGGCCTGGGGCCACTCAGTCCTTCCACAGACTCGGGGGTCATATCTCATAACTACGAAACGCCTAAGGAACACCGTGGCGTGGTCCACGGGGAGAACACCCAAGCATGTTTCTCCTGGCTCTGTTCCACTCCATGAGCGCACACTATGGACCCACACTGACACATGTGACAGACCCCACGAAGGTCTCACCATCAAAGGAGGAAGGGTTATGACTGCGCTTCTCTGGAAGCTGATGAGAGTGGTGAGCGGGCACTTCCTCATCAATTGTACTTTCAGAAGTGTGTGCAGGAGGCCGACACCGTCCTGGCACAGGATGTCTCCAGGAATGTGCGGGAACCGGGCAGGTCACGAGTTCATCTGGTGTCAGGCCAAGGAGAGCCCAGGACAAGCACTCCCCCGAGGGAAGAGTGAGCCAGCCCCACAGCAGCAGAGGGCGCCCCAGACATCCTCCAGCCCCGCATTCTGGGTCTCTGGGGAGGGCAGGTGCAAAAGGACCCTCCACTAAACTCCTTTCAGTACAGAAGGCAACTCTGGAATGCAATTCCTTTGTTAACTTAAAAAAAAACCAAAACAATAAAAACACTGTGATTTTATCTGTCTTTTGATCTGGGCCCTGGGGTAACAATCAATCCTGAATGTAACATTTAAGTAGTGAAACCCTTCCATGCAAAGCAGACAGTGACTGAATCATAGGAAAGCAGCTGAAGTCTTTAATCTTTACCTTTTTTCAAGCCCTAGAATGAATATGCAAATATTACTTTGAGTTTCAAAGAAATTTCCAGTTATGCTTAAAGGCAAACTATTTCCATATTTTTAAAAAAAATCCCAATGATCATGTATTTACTGAATTTTTTAATTTAGAAACTTCATCTTAGGTATGACTTTTATAAATTCTCAAATGACAGAAATGTAGGCTGGTTTCTTCCTAGAAGTTTATCTTCTTGTTTCCATTAAAAAGACCTGAATTTCCAAAAGACCAAAGACTTTTGGGAAACAAAGGAAGAATAACCCATGTAATGATGAATGAAAAGCCAAACACTTTAAGAATCTCTCTAGTCTCTAGGTCCATGCCCCACAGGCCGGCCTCCCCCCAGGGGGCTAGGAAGCCCTGCATGGAAATTCTTCCTGAATGCTTCACCAGCTTCACAATCTCAGTCAGCTGCTTCAGTCCTCCAAAACCTTCTTTCCTTCCGTATCAGTAAAATATGCACAGTGGCTCCAACCCACTGGGTTGTCTGCAGATTAAGTGACACAGAGCACACTGGAGACCACTGCCCTGTGCAGACCAAGCTTTGATTTGCTTTTGCTAGAAGCAAAGGGATAAACCAGCCATTTATCAAAGAGCTAAGCTACAGCGATTCCCAATTTCCTGCCTTTACCACATCTCTTTATGCAAAACCCTTCGGTGCAGGACATTGTTTCAGATCATATCCAAAACCACTACCATTCAAAACAGACACTGCTCCAGATGGATGGCCTGCGGGAGGGGCAAACAAAACCAGGTGGCTCACAGCCCACATTTCTGCTGGGGGAGAAAAAAAAACTATGAGTGGAGCATAAGAGCTGACTGCTGTTCTACTTCACCTGATGATTCACAGTCCTAGAATCACAGGCTTTTCAGAAAGAAACTGAGAAACAGAGAGGATAAAATGGTGCAGATCTCAGAATTCAGTCACAGAAGTGTTTCTCTCCTGGCGTGGTATTGGGGAGGGTGTGTCAGGGAGAGGGGCTCTCACCCCATGCGCCACATCTCCTGATTTCTAAGCAGATACGGGGGCTCAGACAGCAGATACTATGCCTACAATGCGGCAGACCCATGTTTGATCCCTAGCTGGGGAAGATCCCCTGGAAGAAGGAATGGCTACCCACTCCAGTATTCGTGCCTGGAGAATGCCATGGACAGAGGAGCTTGACCAGCTACAGTCCATGGGGTGCCAAAGAGTCAGATATGACTAACACACACAAACAAGTTGTGTAAAAGGTGTAAGACTTTTAGATCAGTACAAAATCTTCAAAACCAATGAAAGAGAGCGTGATTGTGCTGAGCTGGGGGGAAGGGCACTGCACAGAGAAAGGAGATGAGCGGTAGGGGGACCAGACACGTGTCAGCTGTGTGTCTCCCAGCCGAGGCTGTAGACTTGCCACCTGAACCACTTATTATTCTTTACCTCCTCCTAAAAGGACTGAAAGGAGGAAACGGCAGCAGCAAACCCATCCATCCAACGTTCTCTGGAGAATCCGCGAGGAAATACTTCTGACCATTTGGATTTATGCCGCCTAACTTGTGTTATGAAATAAAATTCAAAGCTCTGTCGCCAGGAGCAGCAGTTTCACAAAGCCGGCCTGGCGGGCGCCCCAGCCCCGTGCACCCCGCGGGCAGGGAAATCCTCCCATCCGACCCCAGCTGAGGGCTGCGGAGGGGCGCGGGCCCTCCACCCAGCAAAGGGGCCCGCTCGGCAGGACCGGGCGCTCGCATAACGCTGCAGCCACGCAGGCTATCAGGCAGGCTGAGCGGGCTATGAGGCTAAAACCTCCTGAGAAGTGGGCGTTGAACTCCGCCTCCTCTGGGGACAACCTCAGGGCCCAGGGCTTTCGGGGGCCAAGACGGATGCCCGGATCCGCAAACTTTCCCGGTGTCGCCCAAACTCCAAGCAACTTTCGCGCAGCATCAAACCTGTGAGCCCAAGCCGCGGCCAGAGGAGGCGATGGCTCGGGCAGAAAACTCGCCGGGGGATGAGGGCAAGGGGGCGGGGCCCCGGAGGGGTGCGGGGACAGAGGAGCCGCCCCGGGCCCGCGGACCCGCCCTGCGTCCCGCACCTTGGCGTAGCAGAAGCAGATGAGCAGGAGCGGCAGCAGGTAGCCGAAGACGAAGGTGCACACCACGTAGGCCTTCTTGTAGCGCTGGTTGGGCCACTGCTCCCAGCAGAAGGTCTGGTTGCTGACGTCCCGGTGGAAGAGGCGCTGGTGGTAGGCCACCGGCGAGGCCATGGCGATGGACAGCGCCCAGATGAAGCCCACGCCCAGCAGCGCGTTGCGGGACACCCGCAGGGCGGAGGAGCGGCGCGAG
>SJXQ01012660.1:372841-389859 GCA_006408695.1 Aepyceros melampus
CGCGAGTGCACGATGGCCACGTAGCGGTCCACCGACATCGCGGCCAGCGTGAAGACGCTGACCAGCATGGACACGGTGAAGAAGTAGTGGACGAGCTTGCAGACGAAGGCGCCCAGCACCCAGGTGGGCAGCGCGTACACCGTGGCCTGGAAGGGGATGCAGAACAGCAGGTAGGCCAGGTCGGCGACGCTCAGGTTGAGGATGAACAGGTTGGTGGTGCTGCGCGGCTTGCCCGGCTTGCTGCGCGCCAGCACGGTGATCACCAGGCTGTTGCCCAGCACGCCGAGCGCGAAGATCAGGCCGAACACCACCAGCGTGACGAAGTTCTCCACGCCGATGCCGAAGAGCGGCCTGGGTTCCGGGGTCGGGGGCTCGAGCCCGCTCGCGTTCCCCTCGCTGAAGTTCCCAACCTCCAGCTCCATGGCGCGCAGGGGCAGGCTAGGTCGCGCTGGCGACGGGCGCCTGCCGGGGAAGGAGGGGCTCCGGGTGACCCAGCTCCGGGCACTCAGAACCCAGGCGCCCGGGCCGAGTGGCACCGTCTTTTCGGACGGGGCCACCTGGGAGAGGACGCAGACGGGAGCCGGAGCTGGACCTTCCCGCACTCGCGAGGCTGTCCCAAGAGCGCCGGGCGTCCGCTGATCCGCTACCGAGCCGGGGAGAAGGGACCGGCCGGCGCAGCCCTGAGGGAGGAGAGAGCCCTCTCTGCTCCTTACCAGCTCCGCGCCGCTGCAGGTCGTTTCCCTCGTTCCGAGAGGCTGCGGGCGGCACCTGTTGCTCCGCGCGGCTCCTTTCCCGCGGCGTTTCGGGGACACAGCCGGGCGCGCGGCAGCGCAGCGCGCGGTTCGTGGAGAGGGCTCGCCGCGCCCCCCAGCCGGCCGGCGCCGCTTTCCCCTCTTAGTTTTTGGTCAGCTGGGCGAGCGCTCTGTCTGCGCCTTCGCCGCCGTCCGCAGGGTGCCGCTGAGATGTAGCGAGGACTCAGTCCGGCTGAAATCCGCGCTACCCGGGGGTCCCCCCGCTCCCCGAAGTCGAGGCGCGCGCAGGGACTGGACGAATCCTAATGGGATGGGTCGCCGCCCACCGCTTCTCCGAGAACAGTCGCGCGCTCTTCTCTGCGCACTGCGGACCTGCCAGCGTCCGGCGACCGCAGCAGCCGCCTGGGTGCAGCCCCCGCCCCGACCCCAACGAGCAAGGCTGTGCGCGGTCAGGGCGTGCTGGGCGGGGAGGCGGGCGGTGCGCAGGCCTCCTCCTCCATCAAAACCGCTCGGCTCTTCGCTCCAGGGCTGGCGGTCGGGGAGCGCGCTCCCCGCCCCAGGAATGAAGCCCAGAAACCGGTGATTGGCCCTGCGGCTACCTGGGGCTTTGTAAAATCCCTGACCCCACCCCCACCCTGCCGGCTGCTAGAGAGGGAACTAGCTGGGAAGGAGACGGGTGGCCTGTTTGAGTTTTCTTGATAAACGTGGGTAAGATGAAAGGGGAAGGTGCCCTGTTTACATCATCCAACTAGATCAGTTTTCCCTTGTTACTCATCCGAGTGACATATACAGAAGGCGCGAAATATTTGTAAAATGAAAAGAATAGATTTCGTTTCACTGCTGTGGATCCGCCGACAACAACAAAAGGGCTGTTTAAGTCTAGAAGTGTCAGTAAGCGTTACATGGTTGCCGGTTCGCAGTTAAGGGGCTGAAATTGATCCCTTCAATTCGCAGTGTTCACACGATCTGTCTATATTCCCTTTCAAGTATCCCCGTACCTTCCACCATTCTCCAGATGACGCCCGAGTGTCCACTAGGCGCTGGGCGCCGTGGGCGGGGGTGGGGCGGGGAATGCGGTGGGAAACAGGGCACCGTGTCCCCCGGGGCAGGTGCTGCAAGGGAAGCGAGCACCGTGAGGCACGTCTGCCCTGGCCCCGGAAGTTTAGGGAGTGAGTAGGATTTGATTTCTCTTTGACTCTACCTGGATAGTTGTATTCTGCTTCGTTTCCAGAAGGATTCTGACGCAGTTCATAGCACACCTGCCGTATACCAGGCATCTTACCTGCATCCTTGCTTCATTCAATGCTGGCAGTCCCCTTCTTGTTTCCACCCATTTCCCAGAGGACGAGATTGAGTGTAAGTAGCTTACCAAGTATTCTGGTAGAGCAAGAACACCCTTGCCTTCCCTAAGCGGATGGCTGGACCTTGTCCAGTTGTCTTGCCCATCACCCTCAAGGCCAAGGGGCGCTCCCACCTACACTGTCACGGAGGTGGTGCCCTGTGCTGCTCGGAAAGCTGTTTGTAATTAGACTTGGGGAAGAGTTTTCTTATTATTATGAACTATTTTCAACAATATTATAAAACTGTATGCGATACTAACATGCCCATCAAGTCGCTTGGAATCATAAAAGAAATTATCAATAAAATTGAAAGCACTGTTGTATTCTTCCCCAATCACAACCTCGACCCACACCTCAACATCTCCAGATAAGCTAAGTGTATCATCTGTTGATCACTTATTTATACATTTATGGCATATGCATCTGTTCTTAAATAATATTCTGTGGGGTTTTGGTCTTATTTTAATATTATATGGCTGGGGTTATATTTCCCTTAATGTGTACTTTGTTATTACTGTAAACATATCAACACTGTTGCTTTTCATTGGCCTGCTCAACCTTTTTCAATCTCACTATGCCCTGTGATTCCCTGATATCTCTTGGAAACAGCACATAACTGAGTTACTCTAAAATCCAACTTAATAATCTCAACTTTTTTTTTTAACCTGGTGAATTAAATCTGTTTACATTTATTGTTATAATAAGCTTTTATAACTCTAAGTTTTAACATTTTATTTTATACTAATACTTCCTATTTGTTTTCTATTTCCACGCTTCTTTTCCTCCTCTTTTTTGTCATACTTAGGATCGCATCTGAAAGTGGCTTTTTCCCTTTAATTGGAAGGAGAAAGAATGTAGTCTGTTTTCATTCTTATACTCGTTACCCTTCAGTGCCCAAAACTATTTTGTTCTGAAAACAGAACAAAAAACAAAGCCAGGTTCCTTATTTCATGGATCTTGTCTTTTATTATGGAAAAAGAGATGGATGCAACTCCCTGCCCTTAAATGTACCTTTTTACAGTCTTCCTTCCAAAGAGCACACTGCAGGCAGGTGGTGGAGAGGTTTAAGTTGGAGAAACCTGACAGCCGCCGCCTCAGGCAGGCAGCCAAGCAGACGCTGGGGGACTCTGGTGAGACCCAGAGTCAGGATGGAGGTGGCAGGCCCGGAGCCGTCAGTGCGGCTCCCTCGTCCCCGCCTGCACCCAGCATCGTGATGACAGAAGGCACAGGCCCCAGAGGGAACGCGGGGCAGGAAGCCTACAGACGGCCAATGCGTGACCAAAACCACCTCTCACACAAAGTGTTTATTTGTTAAACAGGAAAGGAGTATGACCCAGGAGGCCAATTTGACTCAACAGGTAAAGAATTCAAGGGCAACACAGGAGACGCAGGAGACACAGGCTCAATCCCTGGGTCAGGAAGATCCCCTGGAGGAGGAGATGGCAACCTGCTCCAGTGTTCTTGCCTGGAGAATCCCATGGACCGAGGAGCCTGGAGGGCTACAGCCCAAAGGGTCGCAAAACACGACTAAGCGCTCAGCCCGGCATCCCTGCGTTGTCTGCATACTCAGTGTTCCTAGACCTCAGTGCTCCGAGGAGCTGGTGCCTCCCCATCCAGGCTGAGCTCACCAGGAGAGATGGCTAACAATGTGGGTGATGTCAAGGAATACATAGTCCACGAGGAAAAAAGACAAAAACCCATTACTTACAGGTAAGTACTGGTTACTTACATGATAAGTCTTGTGACAGAGACAGGGGTTCCAGGGAGTCCTGACAAAGGAGAGAGAGAGAGAGCTATACATTTGTACTTTGGATGCTCTGAGCTGTTTTTACTTTTCCCACGTTCTTCATTTCAAACCCAGACTTTCAAATACTCAGAAGAGAAGTAAACATATACTTTCTAGTCTAAAAGAATGAAGGACATTTTCCAAGTCTGTTTCCAGAAAAAGTGTCACTGTTTCATCTCATAGGACTCAATAAATCGAAAACTACAGGTAAAATTCCTCTTTTACAAGAAAATCACTCAAAATCATCCAAATGAAGTCATTTAAAATGTCGTTAAACCAGAACTCCAGGCTCAGCACCGGATAGGGGACCTGCTTATGGACCAGGTGTGCTTGGGGGCTGCCATGAGCCCCTAATCCAGTCTGCAAGCCACTCCCAGCTCAGGACACAAACCACGAAACTCTCCAAATGACTCAGTGAAGCAGACCAAGGCCTTCCATGCTGCCCACACACTTCCAGGAGCATCCACGTCCCAGGAGCGCAGTCAGCACACACCTCCTCCCAAGCAGGCCTGACGTTTGGCCCCAGCAGCTCCTGCCTCCACCTCCAGCAAGTCCCTCACCTGGTCCTGGAGTGGTCTACCTCTTCTCGGCTTCATTTCCTCAGTCTGCAAACATGCCACGGCAAATATGCCACGACCTGGAAGAAACTCTAACTCTGCCTTCCCTCAAGCTCCTCCCTCCTCTCCACTCCACTGTCTGACTTCTCAGAGAGCTCTGAGCTACAGATTCAGGTTTATTCAAACAGTACCAATGGAATTGTGTTCTGACCCTCCAAGGAAACTGAGGCCTGGGTCCCTGAAGACCTTGAGGAGAAGAGCTGCCCCACTGCCTTGAACAAAGCCTCAGAATACTGAGTCTCAAAGAGATCTCTACTTGATAGAGGGGTTGATGTATTCGGGGCTTCTTACTGCAGGCAGCCCACCCTGGTTAACATCCTTGGCAGAAGTCAGACCACGGAGCGTGTGCAGAATGCCAAGAAACGATGATGCGTGGCCAAAGCTTGAGGAATCCTAAAACTCAAGGAAGAAGGATTTGAGAAACCAAAAGGTGACTGGAGAAAGGACCTTCCTGCACGTAGGAGGAGGAGGACAGGGGAGAGAGACAGACATCAGGGAGAACCTGGGTGTTCAGACAGCTGACAGCATCACTAATATTTTCAACAGGCCAGGAGGAATGAAGATTGAAGTTAGATTAAATATTGATTAAACAAAGATCAGTTTCAGTGGACTTAAAAATAATAATAAAACATAGCACCTGTAAAAAGATTCACTGGCTTTTATTGGCTCGATCCTGAAAGAATTTCTGACATTGTTCTATGTTCTTGTCAGTTCTCGCTTTTAATCCACCAAGGTTTTTTTTTCTATTGTTAAATATTTAGATTGCTTATGATAATTAAATATGGAAAGGAAGGTCACAATGAACTTTTGTGTTTGTAGAAGTTATTTTCTCTGATGGCTTATCTCCTTAAGATTAAATATGTAGACGTGTGCTTGATATTATATGCGGTGCTTAGAACCATGGGCAATTATGCCATCCAAAATTACCTAATATTTTCTCCTAATTTAATATATCAAATCTTTTAATTTCTTAGGGTAGTTTAACAACTGCATTGAAAGCTGTGGAGCAAATCTCTCACGTTTTACGACCTAATGTTCTAATCAGCTTATTACAATGAAGTTTAACATAATTAATCATTGCATATTAATGTACTAATAATTCTTTGCTATGATGTGCCCAGCAACCTGCCTAATAAAGTGACAATATCCCTGGGAATTACACAGAAACAAGTACCTCCTTTCTATGTAAAAGCAATGGTACATTAGTTCACTGTCTGACCTAGGTATATTTAATTATCTCATTCTCCGTGAGATCTTGTAAAAGAACATTTATTGGGATGATTTTAAAACAGGAAAGCATCCGTAAGAATTGCAAATGGTCCATAACCCTTTTGCCTTCATAATCCATATTGACATTTTGTGACAAATGAAAGTAACACATGCAGATGGTTAGACAATTCAAGTCATGATGAAAGGCATAAAATTGAACGCTACCTAAAACAGGCAGATTCCTGGAGACAGAAAGTCCATCCGAGGAGGGATGGCAGGGCCGGGGTTGGGGGAGCTGATTGGTACAGACCTTCACTTTGCAACGCTGCAGAAGTTCTGGAACTGCAGAGCGGGGACAACTGCACAGCACTGCATATGTGCTAAACGCCACTAAATTGTACGCTTTTTAAAAAATTATTTTGGCTGTCAGAGAGGCTTCCAAGACCTTAGTTCTCTAACTGGGGATGGAACCCAAATCAGTCAGCTCCTCATTCTCAGGCAGCTGCAGAACCCCACCCCCCAAGTGGCTCCCTCTCCCACCAGTGCCCTCTGGGCAGACCACACAGCTCCCTTGGAGGTAGCTCTTTCCTTTCGTGTCAGGACGGCATGTCTCCGATGGGCCGTGCAGCACTCAGCCCCAGCAGGAGGAGAGCTGGGGTGGGTCTAACACAACAGAGGCCCTGCCTTTGCTTCCGACCACATGGGGTAAGGATCTCCAGCACTCTCAAGGCCATGTTTGCAGGCTCAGAAGGGTTAACAGTCTGGGAGCCAAAAGCTTCAGGGAACGCCCAGCCTAGATGTCAGCTCTGCACCCAGGTACCTCATTGTCCTCTGGGGTCCAGACTGGCTTCATTGATGGGCGTCTTGCATCCATGAAGCTCCTGAGATGTTATTCAGAACCCATGTGCAGCAAGCATCCTAGCCTTAGCAACTCCTCAGAGATGTCAACGACTCTGTGAAGTGAAGAGCCAGGGTCCAGGAGGTTTCCCGAGAGATGCCCCAGGAAGTCCAAACACATGATCCTGACACGGTCAAAGTACCCCCTTTTACTGGGCGAGGGAAGATGAGGACTTCTTTTAATAACAGTGACACATTCACTCTGAAAATGAGTGCAGTTTGGAGTGGGAGTCATAAAGTTTCTGTCACTATTCTGATTCCTCTAGGAGAGGACGCTCCTAAAATAAGACACGTGAGAAATCAGTCGCTTGATCAAAATTTCATCACATAGATTATTGGCTGCACAGGAGAGGACAATGAGGATAAAAGTGCAGTCATATTTGAAATCTAGGTCTGATAATGTTTATCATGGAGCATAATGTGAACTACTCTTAAAAGAAAAACTTCCTAATCAGATGATTGAACATGGTCAATGAACAGTACCTTAAATATAAAACTTTAAATCTCTGTGTCTGTGTGTGGGTTCAGTGGCTCAGTCGTGTCCAACTCTTTTCAACCCCAGGGACTGTAGCCCACCAGGCCCTCTGTCCATGAGACTCTCCAGGCAAGAACACTGGCGTGGGGCGCCATGCCCTTCTCCAGGGGCTCTTCCCGACCCAGGGATCGAACCCAGGTCTCCTGCATCTCGCGCATTGGCAGGCAGATTTATCACCGAGCCACTTGGTGGTAAATCTCTATGTAACATAGTAATATGAATATGGGTTGAAACTGTCCAGGTTCAAGTTCCAGCTTTGCCACTCAGTACCATGGGATGTTAAGAGAGTTCACTGCAATTTGGCCAATAGGCGTAATCTTTTATACCCAGTGGAATGACGTTGATATTTGAGATGAGACACAAAAAACCTCAATGGCCATAAAAAAAGAATGAAATTCTGCAATTTGCAGCAATGTGGACGGACCTAGAGATTATTACGCTCAGTGAAATACGTCAGACAGAGAGAGACAAACAGTGGATGAGATCGCTGATTCGTGGGATCTAAGAAATGATGCAGACAAATGTGAATGAAAAATAGAGACAGACACACAGACATCGAAAACAAAGTAGTGGTTACCGAATGGGAGAGGAGGCGGGGTGGTGAACTGGGGGAAGAGGATTAAGAAAAACTGACTACTGTGTATAAAATAGGTAAGCAACAGGACGAACTGGGAAGCACAGCTACAGTCATTATCTAGTGATAACCTTCAATAGAGTATAATCAGGAAAAGATACTGAATCATTATATTGTATGCCTGTAAATAATAAAAAAAGGTAAATCAACTCCACTCAAATTTCAAACAAAAAAAAACTCAACAGAAGGAAAGAAAATAAGCTCAATTCTTTTCGTGCCCTGATGTTGTCATCCGGACCGCTGCAGATGATGGTGGTGACTATGATAACAGCGGCCAGGACTCCTGACTCAAAGTACGCTGTAAAAATTAACTGGGCTAATACACAGAGCTGGAGAAGTGGGCCAGAGACCCACGCTGGGTCTGTCCGTTTTGAGCTGTTTCACATCCAAGCGAATGCAGGAGGCTGAGTCTGGTCTTAGTTCGGCCACTACCCATGCAGACGACTTTAACTGTGCTTCTTACACTCTCCCTACTGTACCTTTGCTGTTAATTAGTATAAGTAATCATATAATTTTAAGATATTTTAACAAATGGATGTCGTTTCCTCATGCATACATTTAAATCCAATCATTGTCTATTTGAACAATGTAGCTCCAAGTCACCCTTCTCTTCTGTTTCATTGAATCACCATAATATTTTTATAAGCTCTACCAAACAAGATAATTTTTAAATGACTATAACACTAATAGTGACTAAGATAAGATTAACCCAGTATTGATTCTAACCAATTAAAATATGTGTGCATTTTTTTAAGTGATTAAGTCACTGGAAATAATCAATGGCTCCCAAATACTCCAGAGCTGATAAAAGAAACAGAACTCAGGAAAAACAAGAAGATTTCTTTCAAAGGGCTGCATAGATAGACCTCCTAAAAGCTCTATGTTTTTACCAGGTGAACTCTGTAACAAACTTTATTTTCCCAAATACTTGATGGAGAAGATATTTCAAAGATATTAAAATTATACAAAATATCTAGAAACTTCATTCTGTGAAGTTAGTGCAGGGGGTGTGGGTTCGATCCCTGGTGGGAACCAGGATCCCACGTGCTGTGAGTGTGGCCATAAGTAAAAAAGTAAAAAGTTTTCAAAAGAAGAAGCGGGGTGGCAGAGACCAGGGATCTAGCTGGGCGTCCTCTGTCCCCCAAGCATGAGCCGTGCTTCACCCCACACACCCGCTCTGACCACCGCCTCCACCCATCACCCCGTCTCTCTCTGTTCAGGCACAGAGCTTCCAGACTTTCCAACTCTGGGGAAGAAATGGGGTAAAGAGCAGGCAGAACGTGGCCGAGGATGGTGTTACAAACGGACAAGAGTCGCCTTCAAGGAGAGGCCAGGGGGTCAGCACCAGTGTGTGAAGTAACTTACGGACAAGCAACCCAAGGTTTTTAACCATCAGAATCTTCACAGACACTCAGGACATGAAGACACGAAATCCAGGCTAGAAAGGGGAGTGTGCATGCATGCACACTCAGTCGTGTGCGATGCTCTGGACTGTAGCCCGCTAGGTGCTTCTGTCCATGGGATTTTCCAGGCAAGAATACTGGAGTGAGTTGCCATTTTCTTTTCCAGGTGACCTTCCTGACCCAGGGATCGAACCCGGGTCTCCTGCATTGCAGGCAGATTCTTTGCTATCTGAGCCAGAGTGTATCTCCACAAATCACACAGGGGACAACTAAGATCAGTTCAGACCCAGATTCAGCCAGTTCAGTTCAGTTGCTCAGTCATGTCCGACTCTTTGCGACCCTATGAATCGCAGCACGCCAGGCCTCCCTGTCCATCACCAACTCCTGAGGTTTACTCAAACTCATGTCCATAAAGTCAGTGATGCCATCCAACCATCTCATCCTCTGTCGTCCCCTTCTCCTCCTGCCTTCAATCTTTCCCAGCATCAGGATCTTTTCCAAGGAGTCAGACCTTCACATCAGGTGACCAAAGTATTTGAGCTTCATCTTCAGCATCAGTCCTTCTGATGAACACTCAGGACTGATCTTTAGGATAGACTGGTTGGATCTCCTTGCAGTCCAAGGGACGCTCAAGACTCTTCTCCAACACCACAGTTCAAAAGCATCAATTCTTCGGTGCTCAGCTTTCTTTACAGTCCAATTCTCACATCCATACATGACTACTGGAAAAACCATAGCCTTGACTAGATGGACCTTTGTTGGCAAAGTAATGTCTCTGGCTTTTTAATATGTTGTCTAGATTGGTCATAACTTTTCTTCCAAGAAGCAAGTGTCTTTTAATTTCATGGCTGCAATCACCATCTGCAGTGATTTTGGAGCCCAAAAAAATAAAGTCTGGCACTGTTTCCACTGTTTCTCCATCTATTTGCCATGAAGTGATGGGACCAGATGCCATGTTCTTAGTTTTCTGAATGTTGTAATTTAAGCCAACTTTTTCACTCTCCACTTTCACTTTCATCAAGAGGCTCTTTAGTTCTTCTTCACTTTTGCCATAAAAGTGGTGTCATCTGCATATCTGAGGTTATTCATATTTCTCCCGGCAATCTTGATTCCAGCTTGTGCTTCATCCAGCCCAGCGTTTCTCATGATGTACTCTGCATATAAGTTAAATAAGCAGGGTGACAATATACAGCCTTGATTTTCTCCTTTTCCTGTTCCATGTCCAGATTGGCAGCTGGTTAAACCCGGTCCAGATGCCATGTTCTTAGTTTTCTGAATGTTGTAATTTAAGCCAACTTTTTCACTCTCCACTTTCACTTTCATCAAGAGGCTCTTTAGTTCTTCTTCACTTTCTGCCATAAAAGTGGTGTCATCTGCATATCTGAGGTTATTCATATTTCTCCCGGCAATCTTGATTCCAGCTTGTGCTTCATCCAGCCCAGCGTTTCTCATGATGTACTCTGCATATAAGTTAAATAAGCAGGGTGACAATATACAGCCTTGATTTTCTCCTTTTCCTGTTCCATGTCCAGATTGGCAGCTGGTTAAACCCGGAAGGAGACATGACCTCACCAAGTGATGGAGAACCAGGCCCCAAGGCAGCCACACCCCCTGGCTAGGTGCAGCGCAACTTTTTTTAGGAGAAAAATGCATAATGAGATGGAGGCTTTGGCACTATCATACTCACACAATCTAGAAAATCAATCCCATATAAATGGGCCATCAAAGACCATCAGGAGTGTAAGGAAAAGGGGTGACCCGGGAGAGAAGGATCAACACACACCAGCATGAGGGAAAGACTGAGATTGTTCAGGGAATAAAAAAAAATTAACCTTAACTAATACGCCAAGAGAGTCAAGACAAAATTGTCATTCCCTCGCTAAGTCGTGTCCTATTTTTTGCAAACCCATGGACTGCAGCACGCCTGTCCTTCGCTGCCTCCCAGCGTTTGCTTGAGCTCATATCCATTGATGCTGTGATGCCATCCAAACACCTCACTCTCTGTCGCCCCCTTCAGACAAAACATCAGTCACAAAATGAACTCGTGTGCTAGTAAGTGGAATAACCAGAGAAGAAAAAGGCTTTTGGACATTAACATATGCTGATAACTTTTTAAAGTATAGCAGGCTTGCAAAGTAGGGTCAAGAAGGTACCCCCGCGTGAAACAGAGAACAAAAGAGTAAGAAGGAAGAGAAAGAAAATGTGAAAACGAAGCTAGAACCTCTGTCGTCCTGTGTCTGACTCTTGGAGACCTTGAAAGGAGCGACAGAGGTAAAGAAATTACCAAGAAACAACGGGGAAGCCCTGCCCAGCGCATCTGAAGAAGAGCAAAGTTTTTCAGGTCGAAAAAGATTCCCTCAGAGACAAGTAAGTGACTCTGTAACGACTCCTCTGTAGACACAGCCTGAGTGTTCTCAGACCAGAAGGAGAAAGTGGCAGCTTCCACAGAGAAAGCTGACCACCGATGACCAAGAAAGGGCCTGGCATTGACTGTTTGATCAGCCCCCGCTGGACTGGTCTGAGCCTGCCTAAAGAAAAGAAAGAAAGTGAAGTTGCTCAGTCATGTCCAACTCTTTGCGACCCCTTGGACTGTAGCCTACCAGGCTCCTCCGTCTGTGGGATTTTCCAGGCAAGAGTACTGGAGTGGGTTGCCATTTCCATCTCCAGGGGATCTTCCCGACCCAGGGATCGAGCCTAGGTCTCCCTCATTGCCTGCCCTACTGCTGGCTAAATTATTGGTCACGTGCATGCATGCAAGGTCCCTTCAGTCATATCCAACTCTTTGCGACTGTAGCCCACCAGGCTCTCCTGTCCATGGAATTCTCCAGGCAAGAATACTGGAGTGGGTTGCCATTTCCTCCTCCAGGGGATCTTCCAGATCCAGGGATCAAACCTGAGTCTCATGTCTCCTGCATCGGTAGGCGGATTCTTCACTAGCACCACCTGGGAAGCCCTGTCACAGATAAGGCTAAACAAAGACACTTTTGAGTGTGGAATAACTCAGAAACTGTAGTCTTTTTTATATAACTTCCTGAAGACATACAGGAATGTCATTCGGAAGAAAAGATACAGTGCAATATAGTATAAAGAAGACACTGGATACAATTGACTGTGAGTTACAGGCCTGTGCTGCTCCTGTCAGTAAGAAAGAAAATAGCAACCAGAAATTGACAGGGAAAAATTACATTTCTACCATGGCAGAATATTAAGCAGGTGATGGAAACATACCTCTTGCCTGGGGAATGCCTGTGGTATTGCCACTTGGGACGTTGTCTTTGCAGTCACACAGCTGTCCCCACACGAGCCTGCAGGGAAAGGCCGGTCGCGTCCGTGAGTTATTTGCCCTGATGCGGTCCTGCAGCAGCTGACAGCATGGGATCCGGGATCCCGCCTTTTAGAGTCAATCCAGTTCTGTCCTTCAATATTCAGAGATCTTGAGAAAGTTACTGAAATTTTGTTTTACTGTTGGACACTCAAAATAAAATTTTATTTGGAATACATAGTTTAACATTTTAAGGCACCATTTTTTTTTCTTAAGGTGTAGATTTACCACATTCTTTCTTTAATTCTTTATTGTAATTTTTTTAATTAAAGGATTTAACTTTGTCTCTCCTGCTCTTTATATTTTCCAGACTTTTGCCCATTTCTCACTGAACTCTATGAGACTAAAATAATTTATGAAATGTGGTATTTAGTGATACTTCCCTTATGATCCAGTGGTTAAGATTTCGCCTTCCAATGAGGGGATACAGGTTTGATTCCCGATCAGGGAGCTAAGATCCCACATGCCTCATGGCCAAAAGAAACAAAAACAAACAAACAAACAAAAAAAAGCCACCTGGAAGACTAAAGCACAAAACAGTATACTAGTAAGTATTCTAGTAAGTTCAGTAGACTTTTAAAGTGTTCCATCTTAATGATACTTAAGTATTAGTTTTGAAAGGATATTTAGTAGTAATGTACACGCCTTTTTATGCTATTTAATAGAGCAGTGTAATAATGACAAGGAGGAAATGGTGTACATCCATGTGGGACAAAATACTAGGGCACTGGATGAAGTCCATCAAGGTCCCAAGGAGCTCAGATCTTTTTCTTGTAATTTAAACTCTTTCAGAGCAGAGAGAAAGCAGAACATTCTGAAATATTTCTTCTGGACATAGAGGCAATAGTAACATCTGTACACAAAAAAGGAGCCTATAACACAATCTCCTTGCCATTAATGGGATACACCATTAACCCTATGTGCCACTCATGGAATACGGCAAGAAAAGAAAGAAAAGCCTGGAGGCACAGGGAAGGAGAATCAAACTGTCTTGTTTTCACACATGGGGTGATTGTCTAAGTATCAAGAAGAAACAAATAAACATTCAAACTGAGAGTTCAATAAAATAGTTCAACATTATCACTTATATGTGGAATCTGAAGAATGAAACCAATGAATATATTCAATAAAACAGAAATAGACTTGTGGATACAGAGCACAAACTAGCGGTTACAAGGGGAGAGGGATGGGCGAGGGGCAGGGCAGAGATGGAGGATTAGGAGACACAAGCCACTGTGTATCAGGTGAATAGCAGCGAGGGTCTTCTGTGCAGCGTGGAGACAGAGCCATTCCTGTAATAGCTTTAAATGAAGTATGATCTATAAAAATGTTGAATCACTATGTTGTACACCTGAAACTATTTTAAACTAACTGTACATCAATTAAAAATAAAGCAGCTCATCCTAAGGCTAACAGAGAAACATAGTTTCCCCATGAATTAATCAAAAAATAAGATACACTTCTTTGTATGTGCAAAGTATCCAGACACATCGTATAAACTGACAACGGACAATATTTAAGTACTCTGTAGTAATTTCCCCCCAAATTAATCCATAACTTCAATGCACTTTCAATGGAAAGTTCATTCCAGTTGTAGAAGGATGGTGGGAAACTTGACTAAGGTGGTTCTAAACTCCATCTGGAAGGGTCAGCTATAAGAAAAGCCCTAACAGTTTCTGGAATAAACCACATCACTAATGGCAGTGACGGCGATGATGAAAGTGGGCTGAGCCTCTTCTAGGGGTCATTCCTACAGAGATAACTACACGTCGTTGCCCTCATCTGAGAGGCACTGCTGCGTTACGTGATGGTGAGAGAACTGGAGAGGACCTCAACGCCTGTCCAGTGCTGGAGCATTGCTTGCAGTCCACTCATGCTGTGGGCTTCTGTCCGTCCACTGGGGAGAAGCACCTCTGTGAAGTGCACTGAAGCATGCTGAATACACACCTAAGCCTACGCTAACAAGGAAACACAGCAAGAAATGTACTTAGGAGTAAAAAAATAAAGTTACAAAACAATAGGTATAGCCTTGTCAGTCTTTTTAAACATCTGATGTGTGAACATAACTATCTCTACAATACATGTATATAGTCATGTCGTGAAAAAGTGAAAGTGAAGTTGCTCAGTCGTGTCCGACTCTTTGCGACCCGTGGACTGTAGCCCACCAAGCTCCTCCATCCATGGAATTCTCCAGGCAAGAATACTGCAGTGGGTTGCCATTTCCTTCTCCAGTCGTGAAAAAGAACCCATACCACACTCCAGAGGAAGAGACATGAAAGGCGTTGCTCCAGTTTTCACTAATACATTGTGTGATTTTATTGAGTGGATATTTTGTAATTTTTTAATGACAAATTTTCAATCATTCGGTAATTTTAAAATATTTTTTCTATGTATGCATATAATCAGTTGCTATTCATTGGAGCCTTTGTTACTTGGTAACTTTTGCCTAATCTGACAACTCACCAAGTTCAACAGATAAAATCCCCCTGCACCATAGCTCACACAATAAAGCCTCCAGCTGATAACTCTGATTTTCCAAAATACGCCTCTCTTACACACAAGACAGACACCATCAGCTTGCTCTTTCTCGATGGTGGTTCTATAGCGCCCCCTGGAGTTCATCCTGGAGAAATCTCTAGAGACAGGCAAGCAGCTCTGCAGAAACTATTCGTGGACTCGACTTCCAGGCCGTCCTTGGGCCGCTCTTCCTAATGACCCGGTGATTTAATCATATCACCACTTCCTTTCAGGGAGTCATTCTCTAGTAAAAAAAAAAAAAAAAAGCTGAAGCAGTGAGCTCAGCTGAATACAAGGTCAAGCTTTGAATGTACTTTTCAAAATAATGGATATACTTTTGCAATTCTACTTACTGAAGCCCTAAGCTTCTCCTTGACACCTTTCAGCTTTAACTAACACAGAACTTTAGCTTTAAGTGGCTCACAGTCCTCCTCGAACAGGGACCTCCGTTCAATAGCACCAACCTGAAAGTGAGTATTGGTGGTTGAAAGGTAAGGTTGGCCACGGAATGGGAAATGGCAAGTCAGAGGAGCCCACCCGTGGGTGGGCTGGACGGCTGGTCCCATCCAGCGGGCTGGGCGCTCCCCTGGTTTCCTGACTCAGCAGCCTGCAGGCTGGGCCCCAGGTTTCTGTGGTGTTTCCAGGCACGTGGGAGTGATGCTGCCCAGCCAGGGACACAGTCAGAGGTCCACGCATCTGCTGGTCTTCTTTCTCTCATTATTTTTTAAAGAGAGTTCATCTTTTCTTGGGTTTTCCTGGCTGCTCAGACAGTAAAGAACCACCTGCAATGCAGGACACATGGGTTCAATCCCTGGGTCGGGAAGCTCTCCCGGAGGAGGAAATGGCAGCCCACTCCAGTATTCTTGCCTGGAGAATCCTGTGGACAGAGGAGCCTGGCAGGCTATAGTCCATGGGGTCACAAAGAGTCATAACTGAGCGACTAACACTTTGAATTTCTTCTCACTCTTTTCTACCTGACTATCTGGCCAGAGCTTACACAGTTGAGTTGGTTTGTTAAAGCTAGCTATCACAAACTCTTAAGAAGGACTACGGATCTATTAGTGATTAATTCTGACTTATAAGACTCTATAACTTTAAGACTTCCCCAAAGGTAATGTTTTCAAAACAGCATTTCAATTGTTGCACTGGGATAGGTCAAAATGTATAACATTTTTTAAAAGTTTTTCAGGGTCTTTTGAGGAGGGAGGGGACAAATGACTGATTCATATTGATGTTGGCAAAAACCAACACAATAGTGTGAAGCAATTATCCTTTAATTAAAAATAAATAAATATTTAAAAATAAGTGATATTCCTAATATCAAACCCACTTGGCCCTTCACTCCAGCTGCTCTGGCGTCCCTGAGCCATCTGCTCTTGCTGGGCGACCAGCTGAGTCCAGACCCCACCACCCATCCTCTGTGCTCACAGCACGCTGTCTCGGTGAAGAGTTAAAACTTCCACAATAGCTTTCAGAAAGTAAACAAACAAACTGGCATTGAACAGGAATTTCCTGTTTTTGCTCTTCATTTCTACCTCTGATAAATTAAGGTTTGTTTCTTCAGAATTTGCCCATGATGTATTCTGGCCTTGAGAACCCCATGAACAGTATGAAAAGGCAAAATGATAGGATACTGAAAGAGGAACTCCTCAGGTCGGTAGGTGCCCAATATGCTACTAGAGATCAGTGGAGAAATAACTCCAGAAAGAATGAAGGGATGGTGCCAAAGCAAAAACAATTCTCAGTTGTAAATGTGACTGGTGATAGAAGCAAGGTCTGATGCTGTAAAGAGCAATATTGCATAGGAACCTGGAATGTCAGGTCCATGAATCAAGGCAAATTGGAAGTGGTCAAACAAGAGATGGCAAGAGTGAATGTCGACATTCTAGAAATCAGCGAACTAAAATGGGTGAATTTAACTCAGATGACTGTTATATCTACTACTGTGGGCAGGAATCCCTCAGAAGAAATGGAGTAGCCATCATAGTCAACAAAAGAGTCCGAAA
>SJXQ01012661.1:0-19223 GCA_006408695.1 Aepyceros melampus
ATATACATATATTTTTTCTTTTAAAACTACTTTATTGAGGTATGACCCTTTATGTGCTGTTCATACTTGGTGTATTCCACTTGTTGAATTTGTAGGTAAAATATACATCTGTGAAAGTATCACTGTCATCTATGCCATAAATATATTCATCACCTCTAAAAGTTGCCTCTTTCTTTATCATTGTGTGTGTGTGTGAGAGAGAGAGCAACAAGAACACCTAATGTAAGATTAATCCCTTTAGCAAATGTTTAAGTATAGAATATAGTATAGTTAAATATAGGCAGTATGCTATACAGTAGATCATAGAATGTTTCATCTAGTTTAATTGAAACTTTGTACTTTGTGATTAATATTTTCACATTAATCTTTTCAACTAAATGTCCATTGAGAGAGGAGTAGATAAAGAAAATGTCTTACCTATAGTAAAACAACTACAGTAAAATATTGTTCAATCTTCAGAAGTAAGGGAGTCCTGTCATTTGCAACAATATGGATCAATCTGGTGAATCTTATGCTAAGTGAAATAAGCCAGACACAGAAGACATACACTATATAAGACTTATATGATGAATCTAGAATAGTTGAACTCAAAGAAGAAAGTGAATGAGGGTTGCTAATGGTTAGAAAAAGGGAGAAGGGGACAAGAGAGGATGGAATGGTTGGATGGCATCACTGACTTGATGGATATGAGTGTGAGCAAGCTCTGGGAGTTGCTAATGGACAGGAAAGCTTGGCAGGCTACAGTCCATGGAGCTGCAAAAAGTTGGACATGACTGAGCATAAGATTTACCAGAAACTTTTTTAGGTAAATGTAAACCACATATATTACTTTTGCTTCAGTTTCCTGTGCTTTTGGTAGCATGTCCAAGAAATCACTGCTAAGATCAGTATTGAGAAGATCTTCCTCGTTTTTATCTAAGGAGTTTTATGATTTTCAATCTTAAATTTAAGTCTTCAATCCATTTTGAGCTGATTTTTGTGTGATGTAAGATAAGGGTACATTCCGTTTCATCCTTTTGTATGCAAATGGCCTGTGCCATTTACTGAAGAGACTATTCTTTCTTCATTATATATTCTTGGCATCAATGTCAAGAATTATTTGAGCACATTATGTCTGGATTTATTTCTGTGCTCTCTGTTTTATTTCACTGGTCTATGTGTACGTTTGTAGGCCAGCACCATTCTGAGCATCTGATAATCTGTCAATCGCAGTTTGTGTTTCTATGGGTACTAGATACAGGCTGTTTCTGCTCCTGGTTTTCTGCTGCCCGGTGAGCTGATTCTTTCTTTCTGCCTTTCTCTCCAGCTTTCAGGATAGCAGTTTGCTAAGTGACTTCAGTTCTCTGATGGGTCTAAGAAGAGTTGTTGTTTTTTTAGTGTGACTAGCTATTTTTGTGATGAGAATGGGAGTGAGAACTTCCAAACTGTTTATAAGTTGAAGCAGAAACTGGAAGCCTCTAATACTTGGATTTAATGTGTTATAAAATTTTATGCTGTCCCATTTTGTCAGCAAAATAGTAATTTTATCCACATTTCTTGCAATTAAGAGTGTTTCCCTAGAAGAAGACACCCACTGTATTATGAAGAAGCAATACCAACTACCTGCATAGCAGTCAATTCGTTTCTGCGGTGCCCACAGCCTAACACATGTGTAATCTGATCGCCTCTCACCTCATGCCCCTAACCCTCCCTGCTGACCTCACTGCTGTAAATCTCAACACCCAGCCACACTTGCAACAGTACATAAGTTCAGAGAAGTTGCCACCATGAAGAAAAGCTTTGAACAATGGGAGAAATAGGCAGGTGAATCAATTCTTTCTCCCTCTTCCCTTTGCAGGATAGTCCTGAAAAGGAGGAAATGTGGCTTTTGAAGCATGGTACCTCCATATCAAGCCATCAGATAAACTTAGCTATGGTCAAATCAATAATGAATTCATGTGATATTCTCTTTCCTTCCATACTTTCTCTGGCATTTCATTAAAGTGCACTTAATAAATTAAAAGTTCAAAAACACTCTTGCCTAATGAACTTTTCCCAGGGGATCTTAGGACAAGAAGATGAAAAAAGTTCTAAAAGAGAATTCTAGAATATTTTTATTCCTAAATGAAATCTAGTGATATTTGCTCTTTATGTGAAGTTTGCATTTCTAAGTATATGGTGATAACTGTAATTAGATTTCTGCAATTAGCACCTGAATTTGCTTTGTTTTGAAATGTGGATATGGGAATTATCACCTTCCAGATGCAGATTTTCTAGGTTATATTGAAGAAAAAAGATATAAACATATGGGAAAATGTTAATGTGAGATAATTAAGTGTGAAAAAAAATTTATTGCAAATCTTTTTCTTTAAAAATTTTGTTCCTATTGCTTTATTTTAGAAAAATTAAAATTAAATCCACAATGATATAAAGTGTGGAATCAATAACACTTTAATGATGAAAATAAATAACAACTACAAATATGTATAAAAAAATGTTAAAAACAGATTCAAAACAGTATTTGAGATACAAGGAAAACTAATATGACTTTAGTTTGTAAGATTAAATAATAATTTATTTTTGTTTCTATAATATATTCATTTTTATTCTCCACATTTCTTTTCATTATTAATCAAGATTAATACTATAAATACTGATAAGGTTATATTTTTTTAAACCCTTAGGTCATCAAAGTTACTGACTTTCTACCTTCTATTTACTTTCTATGTATTTATATATGTGTAATTGTTAATAAACCTAGTATATAAATTCAAAAATATTTTGAAGATCATCCAAATTATTATACATTAAAAATGTTTAAGAAATGATATATTAGGAGTGATCCTTTGGGATCTATGTAGTATTAAGTTATTTTCTATTATCATTGCAATTATAATTAATGTATTAGTATACTAACGATGGGCTTCCCTTGTACTCAGATGGTAAAGAATCTACCTGCAATGCAGGAGACCTGGGTTTGATCCCTGGGTTGGGAAGATCCCCTGGAGGAGGGCATGGCAACCCACTCTAGTATTCTTGCCCAAGGACAGAAAAGCCTGGTGGGTTACAATTCATGCCATCACAAAGAGTCAGACATGACTGAGCAATTCAGAACACATACTGATGACACATTCACATGGATTATATACTTCATGTGTAAGCACGGAACTTCCACCACACCAAGTTTCTGTTCTACTTCCTTGTTATTATTTTAATTAAAAGTATATTTTGTAGTTTTAATATATAGCTAACTATTTTCTTCTAAAAGTTATAAATAGCATGAATTAATTCATTAGCAAATCATAGTTAACAATTTAACATTTACCCATTGTAATTTATTTCCACCTGCAATTCAGTTTTAACTTCTATTACTTATTTCACTTATAAACAAAACTCACTTTCTAAACTGAATTTTAGATTGTATCCCTCCAGGTCACATATCTTATCTGAAACACTCCCCCAGCCTTCTAAACGCTCATCTTTTTTCAAAGTGTGTCAAGTTCCTCTGTGATCAATGATATGAAAAGCAAAAAGAAAGTGAATACTTTCTTTAGAATAGGCAATACTTCAGAATGCTAGGAATTCATACAGAAATTTTGTTCTGTGGAAACCTACATCTACCTTCTTATTTTACAGGTCTAAAAATTAGATATCAAATGACAATCTACATTTCCTAAGGCAATTTGTGACAGAGGAACAAAGTACTAATACATACAACAAAATTAATGATTCTCAGATACTCAGAAAAACAACAACAACAACAATCTGTGATCAATGATATGAAAAGCAAAAAGAAAGTGAATACTTTCTTTAGAATAGGCAATACTTCAGAATGCTAGGAATTCATACAGAAATTTTGTTCTGTGGAAACCTACATCTACCTTCTTATTTTACAGGTCTAAAAATTAGATATCAAATGACAATCTACATTTCCTAAGGCAATTTGTGACAGAGGAACAAAGTACTAATACATACAACAAAATTAATGATTCTCAGATACTCAGAAAAACAACAACAACAACAACAAACTAGACCAAGCATTACAAACCATAGGACTCTATTCATATGGAATCCACATACTAAGGTTTGGTAATAGAAAGCATAAAGCATTGGGTAGGGGTGGGTAGAAGGTTCAGTTTAGCTCAGTTCAGTCACTCAGTGATGTCTGACTCTTTGTGACCCCATGGACTGCAGCATGCCAGGCCTCCATGTCCATCACCAACTCACAGAGTTTACTCAAACTCATGTCCATTGAATCAGTGATGCCATCCAACCATCTTATCCTCTGTCGTCCCCTACTCCTCCCAACTTCTATCTTTCCCAGATCAGGGTCTTTTCAAATGAGTCAGCTCTTTGCATCAAGTGGCCAAAGTATTGGAATTTCAGCTTCAACATCAGTCCTTCCAATGAATATTCAGGATTGATTTCCTTTAGGACGGACTGGTTGGATCTCCTTGCCGTCCAATAGACTCTCAAGAGTCTTCTCCAATACCACAGTTCAAAAGAATCATTCTTCAGCGCTCAGCTTTCTTTATAGTTCAGCTCTCACATTCCTACATGTGAAAAATGCATGGCCTTGACGAGATGAACCTCTTGGCAAAGTAATGTCTCTGCTTTTTAACATGCTATCTAGGTTGGTCATAACTTTCCTTCCAAGGAATAAGCATCTTTTCATTGCATGGTTGCAGTCACCATTTGCAGTGATTTTGGAGCCCCCTCAAAATAAAGTCTGCCACTGTTTCCACTATTTGCCATCTATTTGCCATATTTCCAATATTCTTCATCTATTTCCAATGAAGTGATGGGACCAGATGCCATGATCTTAGTTTTCTGAATGTTGATAAATGTTTTTCATTCTCCTCTTTCACCCCTTATTAAGAGGCTCTTTAGTTCTTCTTAACTTTCTGTCATAAGGGTGGTGTCATCTGCATATCTGAGGTTATTGATATTTCTCCTGGCAATCTTGATTCCAGCTTGTGCTTCATCCAGCCTAGGGTTTCTCATGAGGTACTATGCATATAAGTTAAATAACCAGGGTGACAATATACAGCCTTGATGTACTGCTTTTCCTGTTTGGAACTAGTTTGTTGTCCCATGCCCAGTTCTGACTGTTGCTTCCTGACCTGCATACAGGTTTCTCAAGAGGCAGGTTAGGTGGTCTGGTATTCCCATCTCTTTCAGAATTTTCCACAGTTTATAGTGATCCAAACAGTCAAAGGCTTTGGCATAGTCAATAAAGAGGAAATAGATGTGTTCTGGAACTCTCTTGCTTTTTCAATAATCCAGCAGATGTTGGCAATTTGATCTATGGTTCCTGTGCCTTTTCTAAAACCAGCTTGAACATCTGGAAGTTCATGGTTCACATATTGCTGAAGCCTGGCTTGGAGAATTTTGAGGATTACTGTATTAGCATGTGAGGTGAGTGCAACTGTGTGGTAGTTTGAGCATTCTTTAGCATTGCCTTCCTTAGGGATTGGAATGAAAACTGACTTTTTCCAGTCCTGTGGCCACTGCTGAGTTTCCCAAATTTGCGGCATATTGAATGCAGCACTTTTACAGCATCATGTTTTAGGATTTGAAAGGTAAGAGGAAGGTAGGTAGGGAGAAATTTACTCTAAAAGACCAAGAAGGCAATGTCTTGGGTATATAAAATGATGTGTGATGCGGTATATTTGTAGGCTGGGACTGCTTTCATAAAATAACACAGACTGAATGGCTTAAATAGCAAAAATTTATTTTCTCACAGTTCTGGAGACTAGAATTCCAAGGTTAAGGTGCCAGCAGTTTCCATTTCTCCTGAGGCCTCTCTACTTGGCTTATGGATGATTATCCTCACATGACATTTTTCTCTGTGCATTCCAGGTGTCTCTTTCTGTTTATAAAGACCCCAGGACTTTTGGATTAGAGTCCCACTCTATTACCTCATTTAATCTTCAGTTCATTGGCTCAGTCCTGTTTGACTCTTTGCGACCCCATGGACTGCAGCACGCCAGGCTTCCCTGTCCAACACCAACTCCCCGGAGCTTGCTCAAACTCATGTCCACTGAGTTGGTGATGCCATCCAACCATCTCATCTTCTGTCATCCCTTTCTCTTCCTGACCTTAATCTTTCCCAGCATCAGGGTCTTTTCCAATGAGTCGGTTCTTTGCATCAGATGCCCAAAGTTTTGGAGTTTCAGCTTCAACATCAGTCCTTCCAGTGAATATTCAGGACTGATTTCAAGATCAGTTTGATCTCCTTGCAGTCCAAGGGACTCTCGAGTATTCTCCAACACCACAGTTCAAAAGCATCCATTCTTCAGCACTCAGCTTTCTTTATAGTCCAACTCTCACATCCATACATGACTATTGGAAAAACCAAAGCTTTGACTAGACAGACCTTTGTCGGCCAAGTTTTTTAATATGGCCATGCTTTAATATCCTGCCTAGGTTGGTCATAGCTTTTCTTCCAAGGAGCAAGTGTCTTTTAATTTCATGGCTGCAATCTCCATCTGCAGTGATTTAATCTTATTTGCCTTTTTAAAGGCTCTATCTCCAAATACACACTGGGGATTGAATTTGAAACCAGGATTTTGAAGGGAGGTGGGGATCATAACTCATTTCATAATAGGGAAATAGAGAAGTGTATTCAATTTTCAAACTGCATAAAATCAATTAATTAAAAATTGTACATTTTATTTTCTGTTTATTAGACTTTAATTTTTTAAAAAAAGAATGTCATGGTGAAGACATTTGAAAGTTTATTTTAGCCATATCATGGTATATTATTCTTTTGAATAATTTTTCTATTTGTACTGTTTTCAGGAAACACAGAAGCCTGGTCATAGGCAAATAATAACAAATCCTATGGGATTCATATATATATTTTATTTCATTCAGAATTTTTTTATCCATTAATGTTGATGGGCTACTCTTTGCTAGTCAGATTTTAAAGCATGCTTTAAGTCTTAGAGGTTCCATATGTTCACTGAATCACCCAGAGTAATCTGGGGCAGTATAATTTTAAAATGTAATTTAAAAATATGAACTGGCCAAAATTTGCATAGGACCCATACTGAAATCACTTATATGATCTATGAGCTTAGAGTCTGAATTCTATATGCATGAAATCAATTGCCTACAGAAGAAAATGGATATATGAAATAGTAATAGGTTGGGAGGCTTACTTCTTCACCCCCATTAGCCACCCATGCACAGGGCATTTAGGAACAGTATATTTTGCTGTATTATTGCCAATTTTAATGAAGTGTTATAAAAGCTTCCTATTTACAGTTACAGGAAGCTAATGATTCAGTAAATCCAGTAAATTTGCTGGAATTTTTTTCCTTACAGAAAGCTGTTCAATAGTGACTACAGAAGCCCTCCATGCATTGCAATGAAAACCCCTGATCTGATTTAATGGTCTTATCATGTAGGTTAGGAAAAATTTCATTTTATAACTGAAAGAATTTTCTATCAATACTTGAGAAAAAGTTGCTCATCTGTATCCATTTTCAAGATACTTTAAATATTTCTAAATGTTGATTATGCTGTTTTCTTCATCACAAATCTGATGATAGGAAGATATGGAGAACTTCTGAGGAGTTATGTATGTGCTGATTAAAGGGCTAGATATTTCCTGTACTAGTCTAGAGATCAGTTTCCCTGAGAGGGTATCTCATCCAAACTTACATAACTGATCCAAACTTATATAACTGGTACTTCCAAACCTGCTCTTAATGGGAAAAAATTGAGGTTCTTACTCATTAGCTTAAATCTAGTGTACTTTGAATACTGGGTTTTGATCATAATGGGATTGTGTACATGTGCTGTGCTGTGCTTAATCACTCAATCTTGTTCAATTCTTTGTGACTCCATGGACTGTGGCTAGCCAGGCTCCTCTGTCTATGGGAATTCTCTAGGCAAGAATACTGGAGTGAGTTGCCATGCTCTCTCCTCCAGAGGGTCTTCACAACCCAGGGATCGAACTCAGGACTCCCACATTGCAGGCAGATTTTTTACCACCTGAGTCACAAGGGAAGCCTAAAAATACTGATGTGGGTAGCTTATCCCTTCTCTAGGAGATCTTCCCAACCCAGGAATCGAACTAGGGTCTCCTGAATTGCAGGCAGATTCTTTACAGGCTGAGCCTCCTGGGAAGCCAGACTGGGTTCATAGGAACAGGCATTTGTAATTCTAATTTAATCTGTAGTAAGCTGCTGCAATTCACGGGGTCATAAAGAGTCAGACACGACTGAGCGACTGAACTGAACTGAACTGAAGCAGATCATTAAGAAGTATGAAGCATTTTCTGTTTGGGACAATGTAGGTATGAGGATGAAGGCATGAAATATTTTATTTGTAGAACAAGTGTTTAGCCATGACTAAAAAGAACCTAATTTAGCTTAAAGTATATATAATACAATCCCAAGCATTCACTATCAAACACACTGAGAGAAATGTTAGGCAAACTCCATGGCAAAGCTAAAATCAGAGAGATTTTGGCACTTACTCCCAGTGTATGGGATAGTCAGTCAATAAGTTTTTAGATATTGAACAAATATTTTAGATTAAATTAGTAAAAACACAGCTCTTTCTCATTTGCAAAATTATCACTATTCTTTGAAAATTGAATGACATTGAATTTTATATTTAGCAGTAAAGGAAGTATAGATGTTTTTCTTGGAGAACAGTGCAACGTTTGAAATACATTACATATGGGGATAAGCCAGTCTTGCTCTGGCCAGCCATATTAGGAAAAAATAGTTTTGCTTTGTTCTAAAGGCTTTATTGGGCTCTTTAATGAACACCAGTTCTCAGCTCCAGCAGAGAGAGCAAGAGCAATAGAGAGAGAATTAGAAAAAAGAAAGAGGAGTCAGAGAATGATTAAGCCAAAATGAAACTTATAATACAAAAACAATGTACTTGGAGACATTAGACCTGATATCATATCCTAGTGAAAGGGTGAGGATATCTTATTCTTTCTATATATTTGTGTAGATATTAGATTTTCTCCCAGGCTTACCATGAAAAATAAATTAATCATATGTGTAATGATCTTAATATTGCTTAATGATTACATTTTAAACTGCAGAAGTGTTTATATAACACAGGAATAGAAGTTACACTGCCATTGTAGTCTTCTTCTTATACATAAAGAAATTATATTAAAACCTTTGAAAGGCCCATAAAAACATTTTTTTTATAATGACAAGTCATGTTCTACTGCTGAGGCAATATGTTGTTCTCTGAAAAAAAAAAAAATCTGTGAAAAAAGGTAGCACATTGAAAATGTTTACATCTAGTGAACATTGGAAAATGTGTTAGTTCCTGCCTTTTCTAAATCTTTTTAAAAAGACTATTTTGAAAGATGTGGAGCTATTGAGTGTAACATGGTTTCCAGGTATCACCATGTGGGCTCTGTCCTTTCTATCAGACCAAATGTTGCCCTCTATCTCCCATGCGGATCAATGAACTAAGCAGTAATTGTAGATATTAACTAGATAAGTGCCTTCTCTGCATCTTTGCCTTAAATACCAATATATAACCATTCCAAAGTGAGAGAGTGATGAGGAGGAGCATTGTAGTAGAAAATCTAAACCCAGTCAAATGAGAAAGAGAGTCCTTCATGTTCCCATTATTTTTTGCTCACTTTAGCACAAGTGCTACCTTCACTATTCACTTTGACTTGGTGGTTAAAAACCCTTTCCTGTGCTAAGACCCATTCAAACAGAGGGAAAATTGAATAATTTCCAGGAGTTGTATGCCTCTTTTCCCCTAGGTTCCTTATAACCATCTGGATCACCCAGCCCTATAATCTAAGGCAGAGAAGCAAAGGCAGTCTATAACTTTTCAGAGAAAGATTCCACTCTCCTACATTCTAGATATGTGACCTTTGCTTTTTGTCTGTCTCCTGGTAACCTAGGATCAAAGACACTACATCACTGGATTTATTTAAATTATAAGACCTTTAATGAAATGCTAACTATATAAAACATAAAAACATTTTAATGTTTTCAATAGACTAAGAACAAAGCTATGTCAAACATTAGGGTATAATGAGGTGAAATGGAAATCAATAGACATAGAGATATGGATTTAAGATTAGACACTTGTTGCTATTTTGATTTTGGAGGAAGTTAACTACTCAGTAAAAGCCGCTTTTTGCCACATTCATAAAGTTTAGGTGTGAGTAGAGGATCAACATGGTACCAAGTGCAATTCTAAGTAGCAACATTCTAAGAGTTTAGGCTGCTCTGATACCAGAAGCTCTTCTTATGTCATTCTCCTTCATATTAAATATGAAGGAATCAGTTAGTGACTTTTTAAAATCAATTTTTGCATAGAAACTTCTGGTTAGTTATATATTCAAAACTCAAATTTATTGGCAAATCTGATTTCTGAGATGTTGTCGTTCAGTTGCTAAGTCAAATCTGACTCTTTGTGACCCCATGGACTGCAGCACACCGGGTTTCTCAGTCCTTCACTATCCCTGAGTTTGCTCAGATTCATATCCATTGAATTGATGATGCTATCTAGCCATCTCATTCTCTGCTGCCTGCTTCTTTTGTCTTCAGTCTTTCCCAGTATCAGGGTCTTTTCCAGTGAGTCAGTTCTTCACATCAGGTGGCCAAAGTATTCCACTTCAGCATCAGTCCTTCCAGGGATATTCAGAGTTGATTTCCTTTACGATTGACTGATTTGATCTCCTTCTGAAATACACTCCTGTATAAAATACTTTGTTAAAAATCCTTTAAAGTCTTAAGAATATTGCATGCTTTTCCCTCTAGACAAGTATAACAAAGACTTTGTTTCACAAACAGATATTAGAATATTTCTAAATTTTCCATTTCTTAAGACAAAGTAGAATCATTTAGGAAATGTGAAGACAAAGCAGAAGATTAGCATTATATCTTTAAACAAGATAAGAATACAATGGTAGTCATAAAATTTCCTAAATTTCTGTAAAATTTAACTTATGTTTACATTATTCTTTCACCCAAAATTTATTCTTTTAGAATTTTAACAAATGTGGTTTATTTATCTATACAGGGGAAAAAAATCCACAGGATCACTAATCATATTGGAAAATTAATTAGCTCTTTCAGGACTCAAAAAAATTTAAATTTTTTAAAGCTTTGGATTTATTTTTGTGAGAAATATAGGAGCAAATGTGTGATTTTAAAAGAAATAATGACTAAAAAATTGCCTTAAACCTTGAACTAATTTCTCTGTGTGGTGTCTAATTATGGAACCTCAGAAATGTCACTGAAAGAAATAGTCCATTTGAGTGATGAAGGGTTATCCTGCTTTTTTTTTTTTTTTTCACCCTCTTGTATGATTCCCTTTTCTCTGGTATGTGGAAAAGCCCTTATGGATGTGTCCAGGAACAATGTGTTGGCTCTCAAAGAAATGGTGGACACACGAATTAGGTAGAAATGAATAGTTAATCCAAGCATTGCAAGTGACTGTATTTAGAAGCAGAAGATATGTCACTTTCATTTTTAGCAGGAGCATGCTTTTTCTTTCTCTTTTTAATGATAAAAATGACCCTAAAGTTTATTTCCTTTATAATATTTCATTGTTATGGAGGTATGATGTCAGGAGCCAGAGTGAGGAATCCCACCTGTGACAGGGTCACGTGGCAAACTCAGATGGCAGAGCAATTTGAGTCTTTGGATTTCTTTTTTGGACTCTGTGGGAGAGGGAGAGGGTGGGATGGGTTGGCAGAGTGGCAGTGTAACATGTATGATATCATAAGTGAAACGAATCACCAGTCTAGGTTTGATGCAGGATGCAGGATGCTTGGGAAGGATGCACGGGGATAATCCAGAGAGAAGGTGTGGGGTGGGAGGGGGGAGGTGGGGGTCGGGATTGGGAGTTCATGTACACTCGTGGCTGATTCATGTCAATGTATAGCAAAATGAATACAGTATTGTAAAGCAAGACAAACATTAAAAAAAATAAAAAATGATTACTTTAAAAACCAAAAAAAATAAAAAAAAAATAGTATAACACCCACTCAAGGCTGAAGGATTGAGGCAGCCTGGCAGATTGCTTAATGGTCTTACCTTAAGGTTCTAAACACTAAGCCATGTTCAGACATCCATTAAAAGCAATGATAGGGCTTCCTTAGTTGCTCAAGTGGTAAAGAATCCACCTGCCAACGCAGTAGACACAGGGCTAATCCCTGATTCAGGAAGATAACACATGCTTTGTAAAAACTAAGCCCAGTGCACCCCTGCTACTGAGCCTGTGCTCTAGAGCTCAGGAGCTGCAGCTACTGAAACCTGAGCACCCTAGAGCCTGTGCTCTGCAACAAGAGAAAACACCACACTGAGAAGCCCACACACAATTAGAGAGTATCCCCTACTCACTGAAACTAGAGAAAAGCCTGCATAGCAATGAAGATCCAGCACAGCCAAAAATAAATAAATAAAATTATATATGAAAAAAAGACAAGCAACAGCAAAATCAGATATGGCAGGGATAATATGACAGATTTTCTACTAACTAATTCATGACTAAAGTGGTCAAGATACATAGCTATTAGAACTTTTAGGGAGGACATGAGAGGACAGAACTTATGACTGTTTTGAATTATTATTTCAATTTGAAGAAGCAGAAAGGATAGCATTTCATACTGAGGAGACTGCATGAATAAAGGCACTTGCTTTGGATCAGTTAAATAAAACAGCATATAAAGTAAATATGTAGGTTCCCATTTCAGTTGGGATTAAAATCTAATTCAGAAATAATTATTAGCATATTTGTGAATTATGCCTCCACTGTCAGCTGAAAACATTTGTCTATTTAAAATGAGGTGGGTTTAGTTTATTAAAATCATTACTAGCTATCAAAAAAGAGATAATGCATTTGAATATCCTCAAGTGTGTATAAATTGTATATACATTACCTAGTAGGGGTCCACTCTCAATCAATATTTTCTCAGAATGACATTTCTCAGGAAGGAAGACGATCTCAGTTAAGCTAACAAATTATTATCCTTCACAGGAGAACTCCAGACAGAACCCTAATTAATGAATTGGCTTAATAGCAGTTCCTTGTTTATAACTCAAAGCCTACACACACTTATGAACAGTGGGAAGCAGCCATGCAAGGAGCAGCCTTAGGGGTGGGTGTAAAGAGGAAGGAGTGTAGTGTGAAAGATGAAACCAGACAAAGGAGAATAGTTATGTCAAAGTTATGGCAAGAAAACCACCTAAGAGGCTCTATGTCATACAATTGGACTCTGCCCGCACTGCATAAAAGGAGAGAGACTCAGAAGAAAATCTTTTTCTTGTAATCACAAATGCCATTTATGGCTGCTTTGATTCATTTCATGGTCTTAAGGACAATTATGCGGCTTTCATTGCTAAAGGTTCTCTTGAAAACAAAGGACTTAAGAGTAAAGAATTCATTTATTTCTTAGTAGCACTATACATTAATTTGGAGTGTGCTTTGTTCTATTAGGTGCAATTTCAAATTACTTCCAATCCAGTGTAATGCCATTTTTGCAATTGATAATGTAAGTGTCAATTCATTTTTTGCCGCTTTGCCAAATAAATACAGAAAAATGATGTCTTGGTCATATATAATGATGGTGCTGTTTGAAATAATAATTAAATGATACCGTAGTTGCTATTTAATTCTTCTGGCTCTGCTGGGTATTTTTAAAATTAAGTTACTGTTCTTTTTCACCATTCATTTCATGTTTCTGTCATTAATTCCATCAGTTCATTTCAGGTTCTTTCATAGATCTTTCTCAATGTTTTGCCCTCTCCTTTTCTCCATACTCCATTAAAAGAAAGCATGTGACCAAAACAGCTATCTAGTTTTCAAGGGTTATGGACTGAAAAAATAATGAGAAATGTGTGATCTGACTTGGACCATTTGCATTTAATATCTAATATTGATAATGATAAATTCTAGAATGGCACTAATTATTTACCAAATTCACAAAGAGCAAAAGTAGTCCCTATATAGATTAGGCCAGTTATTCTCTGACATAACCCTTCTCTTGCCTGCATTTAAATCACTTTGTGATAACCACTGAGTTGGATAGGAAGGTCCTTTCCATACCCCACAAAGCCCAGGTCACAGATCTTAAATGTGGATGTCAAGTCTCACTCTCCATCCAGCACTGTTCAATTATTTCCTAGAAAGATTTTGAGTTTTTGTCGAAGATTTGAAATTAAGAGAGGCCAATATATTTCCCCTATGTCTCTGGAAATTACATTAGGCAACATTAGGCAATTATATATATTAACCATGCCTGACTTATAACCATCTAATTAACTCAGACCACCCATAAGTATTTTGGAGCAGGTACATTTTATTCCATATTGCTTTCTGTAATTCACATTTTCAAAGAATGGTTCAACACTGTTAAGTTTGGATTGAGTCATCTTAGTCAATAAATGTTTATACAAAAAGTAGATATTAATTGAATGCCTTGCATACAGTTAGTACCAAGAAATTCAGAAGTAAAGATTACTAAAAACACACTATATGTAATGATTTAACATAATCACTAAATATATATGATTTACCAGAAGATTTTACAGATCCAAATTCTTATCCCACTGCTCTATAGAAAATACTGCTTCAGGATTATCTTGCATAAGAAGAAATAAATAAGTTGTAGAGAAAATCCTGAGACGTTAACTCTGTGTGTGTGTGTTGGGGGTGAGAAGGAAGTAGAATGTAGTTATTTTCTGCCTCACAATACCTATAAAACAATTTGTGTTCCTTTGTGCTACCAAAACACAGGAAAACCCTATGATAGAGGTACTGGTGACTAGTGATGCTGAATTTATAGCTGCTGTTTAGTTGGAACACTTTTGTGTTTTCTAGTATTTCTGAGATCAGTCCAAAAAAAAAAAAAAAAATATATATATATATACACACACACACAACCATGGTGTCCTTAGATACAAAGAGTTGCCTGAAAATGATCATTTTCATTTTTTAAATAAAATTCATTATAAATTTTTGTAAGTGACCCTAATGCAAGAGTATTAGTTTCAACTAGGCTGCTTCAACCTTATTTCAAGCCTTTATGGATCGAAACTATAAGAGATCTATTACCACAGTTCTTTCTAATTCAGATGTGCTCTCTGGCAGGTTATTACCAAATATTACTCCAGTTCACTCACTGGAGCTCTTCTTTTATCTCATATAACTTTGAAGTTCCTTTTGGAAATAAAAGTTTATCTTCCCATGAAACTCAGAAAGATTTTATAGATGTGAAACAAAGAGTTTGAGAATTCAGCCATTTATTTCAGAATATCTAAACTTTTCTATTCATAAATCTACCCCTAACTTTTGAATAGGAATAAGAAAAAAGTTCTATATTAAACTGAATAAACACTAAATGATTACTAAAAAAAATCATGGAATGAAAAAATGAAGAAATTTTAAGTTTACTGTTCGGATATTTTCCCCTTTGTTTTGATAAGTTTCTTGTCTCAAGCATCTATTCATATAATTTACTTCAAATGTACTAAGATATAATTTATGTTGTAAAGCAGTACTTGCCAAATACTATTCTCTGAAGACTGTATTCTGGAAGATGATAATAGATATGTGCAAAAAGTTTTTGAGTTAAATATCTGGAAAGCTGTGCAGAATGTATTTCTCCACCCCCTTTAATATCAAAGCCTATGAGAATTTCTGTAATAAATAAATCTGTTTAATTTTGTTTAATATGGTATTTCTCAAAAATATTTCACTATAGAATGCTATTCATTTTTCCAACTACATAGTCATCCTGGGAACACTGTTTCAGGACAAAAATGCTACATGAAATTTCCTCCTATTTTAAGCACTGAGCTTTTGAAACACTGTATCTTAAGCCAATTATTTTAAGAATGTTTAGAAAATTCATTTTAAGAAAATTTCTAACTAAAGGACTGTTGCCTTTTTATATCTAGGATATTAATAGAAGCCATCAAATGATCTCATAGAAACAGCAAAAAATAACAATTTGTGAAGTAATAAAATATTAAGTGGTGAGGTTGGAGATGGTAATTACACTTGCTAGGCCATATTCATTCCCTGATTTCTTCACTGATTGACTCAGTAGATTTATTCAACATATTCTATTGATATGTGGCAGTAACTGTGCTGGGTCACTTTTTATACCTAGATTATTTATGAGGATTGCCAATATACCAGCCATCATCGTCTGATGTCATATTGACCAAGTGTGATCTACAAGGCAAACCTGGGCCATTGCCTGTTTTTACAAATAAAGTTTTATTGAAACATATCCATGGGATTTGTTTACGTATTGCTGCTTTGGCAGGCCTTCCCTGGTGGCTGAGTTGTAAAAGAATCAACTGGCAATGCAGGAGCCACAAGAGACACAGGTTCGATCCCTGGGTCAGGAAGATCTCCTGGAGGAGGGCATGGTAACCCACTCTAGTAGTCTTGCCTGGAGAATCCCATGAGCAGAGGAGCCTGTCGAGCTACAGTCAATAGGGTCACACAGAGTCAGACAGGACTGAAGTGACTTAGCATGCATGCAAGCATGACTGCTTTTACACTACAAAGGCAAAGCTGAACAACTGCAAAAGAGTCTGTCTAGTAACAAAAGCTAAAATATTTACTACTTGGCCCTTTAGAGGAAAAGTTCACTGACTCCTGTCCTAGATCATCTTCATGGTATATAATACCTAAAACAAGTCTATGAAGAATGTACACTTCTCCTCATTTCATAAATTAGGAAGTTAAATTTCAAGCTAGCAGGAGCCATTTGCCCCGTGTTACTCAGGTCGTGTCTGACTCTATGTCATCCCATGGACTGTAGCCTGCCAAGCTCCTCTGTCCGTGGAGTTCTCTAGGCAAGAATACTAGAGTGGGTAGCTATTTCCTTCTCCAGGGGATCTTCCCAACCCAGGGATCAAACTGTGGTCTCTTACATTGCAGGCAGGTTGTTTACCAGCTAAGCTACCAGGGAAGGTCATCACTCAGGTAGTACGCAATAACGTACGCATGCATGCTAAGTCTCTTCAGTCATGTCCGGCTCCTTGCAACCCTATGGACCATAGCCCACCAAGCTCCTCTGTCTGTGGGATTCTCCAGGCAAGAACACTGGAGTCTGTTGCCATTTCCTACTCCACAGTAAGCAGTAAATCCAGATTCAAAAACACATGACAACAAATTCTAAGAACTTTTTTCTACATTGCAGGCAACATAATGGTACTAAGCACATTTATTCTTTGGGCAATTAAAACATTTCCAAAACATCTCTGTTACTTTTAGAGTAACCAAAGTAAAATCTATTTTAGAAATCTCCTAGTTTTCTATTTTCGTGGATCTTATTTAGCACGTTTCAAAACAATGCATTTGTATTCACTTTTGAGTATCTGCCTCTCCATCATAGGCACTGCTCTGCCTAAATAGCTCCTTTGTTTCTTGCCTAATAGTTCTCCTTTCCTGGACTCCTCCTTGTGCAGATCACATTTTGAGAAACACTGCTATGTTATACAAAGATAAAACATTCTTATTTTTGACACATGGTTCAATTTTTCATTCTTGTTAAAGATCTGAAAAACTGCTTCCCTCTGATGGCTTTCAATTTAACCTAGTGTTTGATTTATTTATTTGATTAAATGTCTTGGTCTTTAGAGTACTGTTTTTGTTGATTCATCTAAAAAGGGATATTTCACTATTTTATCTTTATAGATTTGGTTCATTTTCATTTATTTTTGTTTCTATTTTTTTCAGTGTTGAAGGTAGAAAAACAAGTCTTTGTTTTGAAACACTGGGTATATGCTTTGGTCTCTGGAGAACATAAAAGATTTAGCCAATTCTAGAATGGAATAAAGATAAGAGTCAATACCAAGAGGTTCAGAGAAGCTTCCCAATCCTAATCAATTTATTGAACATCTAAGTGCTGTGGAGCTATATATGGAACAAAGGACAATGCCTGCCCAAAGGAGGTAATACTCTTCTATGGGGGAGACTTGTTATACCCTGGGGAAAGAGAGATGGTCAAAGCAGCTTCTGCATAAGTGCTATGGGGTATCAATGGCCTATAAACCTATTTATTCTAAAGCCTGAAGATTTCTGCTAGCCTTTTCACTTACACGCAATAGTAAAGGCAAATATAAATTAATGCAAAGGTCAACCACCATATTTGTGCCAAACATCAAGGTCCCCAACTCTGACTTCAACAAAATCTGATGTCCTATCCACTAGGATCTGGTCACTTTATTCATTCCTTTTAATGAATATTATCAACCAGTTTTTCTATGACAGTAATTATTAATAATTAATAGGCATAGTCAAAAGTATTTTTATGAGTTTAGAATAAACTATTTGGAGAAATAGGAGATAGAATTTTAGATGTGGAAGAAACACTCCATATCAACCATTTGCTCACTCAACATATATTCAATGCCTGCTGTGTCAGGCACTGTGCTTGACCCTAAGAACACATAAATAAGATTCTGTCTCTATGTGCTTAAGAATTCGCTGCCTAGTAAAGGGACAAGGGTCTTACAAAAACATAACACGGTGAAAAAGAGATCTTAACAGCTAACACTTAATAGGTACTTTTGGGGAAAAAACTAGTTTTGAAAATGTGTGTGGATAAGCCATTTAGTATAGAAGATGAGCCCCAAATCATAAGTGCTTTAAAATACTTGGTAACTGAGTATAGAGATAAAATGCCTTCAAAAAGTAAAATAATGAAAGAAAGGAGCTCATTCAGAAGGCAGTAGAAAGGTAGTTGCTAAGTAGAGGGTGCAATGGATTGAGAATCTTTAGCTGTAGGAGAGCTAAAAGAACAGTTAAGGATAGAAAAGTCTAATTTAAAAACTTAAGCTGAGTCTGTGTGCTGGGAAAATCAGAAGCCCCCTTTTGACTTTTCACATGTGTGTGTGGCAGGTGGTTGGTTTTGTTTAGTTCACTTTTACTTTGAATGTTTGACGAATTAAATGACCGATCTTATGGGAAATAAGAAGGGTCTAAGTTTCATATTTGACTAAATGTTGTTCAGAAAAGGCAGTTTTCAGTAGTCCAGGGGCAGAAATGACTAAGAAGCATAGTCATTCTGGATAGTCACAAAAATTGTAGGGAGTTTGAGAAGGGTTCTAGTTTTCTACAGAAAACTATTAGACATGGAAAGTTCAAGCCAAAAGACCTTATTTAATTCCTTACTAATGTATGTAATATGTTATTTAATTGTGTAATACAAAAACTGAAATGCAACTTAGAAAGCAATGCCTCTTCCATACCACACAAATGTGTACTAA